>QGKV02000759.1:7312889-7358422 GCA_003260655.2 Brassica cretica | reverse complement strand
TGTTAATATTTTATATATATTAATATTATTTTTTATTTATTTTAAGGATCCAAATCCGGATCCGGATATCCGCCGGATATTATAATATTTAGAAGGATATCCGACACCCGGATATCCGCGAATCCCGGATCCGGATAAGGATAATAAAATTATGGATCCGCCGGATAAGAATCCGGATCCGGATATCTTAAAATTGTCCGGATACCCGATCCGTTCCAGGCCTAGCTGTCGTATCCCAAAATCATGAGGCACTTCAAATCTTTCTTAACATTATGATCGGATCCAATAGTTCTAGAAACTTTTTATTGGTTTGTAAAATAGTAAATACGAACAATGTTTAAATTGTAGTAATAATTTAGAGAAAATACTGCACTAAATTTTGGATCCTCGTTATATACGAAAAATAATAATAATATTGGAGCTTAGTTATAATAATAATAATAATATTGGATCCTAATCCTATGCCTATCATGTGTATGTATGCATATATTTGGTAATGGATAATGAATTAGATTATTGATTGTTACTATTCTTAGTCGTACCCATGCCATCACGCAAACCTTAACCATTTAATTAATACGGGAGATTTTTAGCCACGTTCAATAATACGGAGATCAGTACATGTCATCACGCGGGTCGCGGAGCTAAACTACTTTGTTTTTGACCAAGACCGTCATTAACCCTGAACCTTAATGGGTTTCTTACGGAAAAATATGATTAAAATTAAATCAAAAGAAAAGAAAAGAGGGATTACCGATCTTTAATTTGGGTATTTGGTGATCGATTATTAGCGGGGTTTTAAACCCACGTGTCAGCTTCCTAGTTAAAGTTTTTTTTTCTATTTTTTTTTTCTTTGTTTCTTTTCTTCTCTCACTTCGTCACTTTGTCTTCTCGTGTTCTCCGTTCGAAGGAAAGAGGCGAAACCCATCGAAACCACCACCGATCCTCCACACAGATCACCACTGATCCTCCACCGATCAATCCTTCACCGATCGAAACCACCACCGATCCTCCACCGATCATCCAAACCACCACCGATCCTCCGCCGATCGAAACCACCACCGTTCGAAGTAAAGGTTCGAAACCACCACCGATCGAAACGACCACCGTTCGAAGGAAAGGTTCGAAACCACCCCCGATCGAAACCACCACCGTGTCTCTGTCTTCTCGTGTTCTCCGTGACAGAGGAAGGATCGAAACACACCATCAATGGAAATCCAACACCAAGGCCGACGATTCCTCTGTTCCTCGATTCCTCTGTCGATCGATTCTTCAAATCTTCTCAGTTCCACGGCGAGTCCCTCGATTCCTCTGTCCTTCTTCAAATTGTTTGATGTCTCTCACTATATTTCTCTGTTATTTTTGTAGGATGTCGTCGGGATTGTAGCAAAACTATCAAAACTCTCTGAAGGTATGTCTAAGTCATCATCCCCTTCATTAAGTTCTCTTGTTTTCATCTGTGATCTTATTAGTTGTTTATCAGTTTTGTTTCAGTTTTGTAGTTACCGGAGCAATTGAAGCTGTTGAGAGACTTAGAAGATAATAGAGGACCACGTTCTTGTTGAGACAGTGAGACTGGAGCAATCAAAGCCTTGTGTTTCATCAGATTGATGTCACTGATCCTGAGAACAAGAACGGCTTCTACTCTGGAAGGTATACTTTCCATTGTTAATTTTTAAAAGATCTATACTATTTGATAGATGCTTGTTCAATGTCGTCCAAGTAAATAGTTTCAACAAGTTTTATTTAAATTTTTGGGCTTATAGTGCAGGGAGCAATGAGGCGGACCAGAGGAGAGTAACTTGGAAGTGTCTGAAGCTGGTCCTGATTGCAAGTCCAGGTAACGTTCTATTCCTAAAAGCTTTTCTTGCTTTTATCTTAATTGATTGCGTCTGGTAGTAGTTGATAGAGTTTAAGATCATCTGGTTGTGAGAATTAGGTTGTGGTTAGGGTTAAAGCGTGTGATGAATGCGTCTGATTAATGTTTCAATAGTGGATAGAACTGAATGCTTGTTTGATACATGTCAACTCACCTCAATGCTTGGTCTATGTTTCATGTTCTGCTTGTGTTTAATGCTTGTTTTAGTGTTACTTTAGGAGATGGTTAGGTTATAAATATGTTAGATATATGTCAGTTCAGCTCTTATCATCTTCTTCTCTTTTCATCTTTAAATGAGGAGCCGTATCTTCCAACATCTTCTTCTCTTTTCATCTTTAAATCCGAGTATCATTCTTGTCTTCTTCTCTTCATCTTCCAACATCTTATTCTCTCTTCTTTATCATATTAGAATATGGATTCGTATAATCCATATAGCCAGGCCCCCAATTTTGTTGATCTGCTTAACAGTCAACAAGATAGTCTCCTTCCTGAACTCGGTTCATCGCAACTCCCTGTCTTTAGTACCCAATGTATAGAAACATCAAGCTTCTGTGAAGAGTCACCTACCCAGCGCAAAGAAAGAAAGAAGTGGACTCCCTCTAATGATCTAGTGCTCATTAGCGCCTGGTTAAACACCAACAAGGATCCTGTCGTAAGCAATGAGCAGAAAGCAGGTGCTTTCTGGAGCCGCATTGCAGCTTACTATGCAGCTAGTCCAAAGGCGGAAAGGGGTGATAAGCGAGAACCTCTTCAGTGTAAGCAAAGGTGGCAGAAGCTGAACGATCCTGTGTGCAATTTCTGTAGATCCTATGCGGCTGCAACAAGACAGAAAACAAGTGGTCAGAGTGAGAGTGATGTTGTGAAACTGGCACACAAGATCTTTTTCAACGATCACAAGCTTAAATTTAACCTTCACCATGCTTGGGAGGAGCTCCGCTATGACCAGAAATGGTGTGAGCATGCTAGTAGTAAGCTTGGTGGAAGCGCTAAGAAGAGAAAGTGTGAGGATGGAGCAGAAACAACAAGCTCTCAAACAACTATCAATCTAGATGAGCAACCTACCAAACGTCCAGCGGGTGTTAAGACTGCGAAAGCAGCTTCTGCAAATAAACCAATAGTAGATAAGGAGGCTGCGTTAAAGTTTCAGACCATGTGCTCTATTAAAGAGAAAGACTTGGGCCTGAAAGAGAGACTTTCGAAAATGGATCTGCTTAACAATCTCATTTCAAAAAATGAGCCACTTTCTGAAAAAGAAGAAGCACTAAAGACTAAGCTTCTTACAGAGATGCTGGATAACTAGTAGGAATGTCTCTGTGTCATGTTTAAATTGAGTGTATTTGGTGTATGTGTCATGTTCTGTTCATGTTCTTGTGTTATGTTATATTCTGTTTATTTGGTGTATGTGTCTATGTATCTTTGATCCGTTCTGTTTTATAATAAACTGTTTCGAGTTTATCTGATATGTGATAAACTGTTATGTTTTATAATAAACTGTGTATTTATTGCCTCTCTTTCCGTGTGCAGAGTGAAAGAAGGCAGGACACGAAGGAGACAAAATGCAAGTTGTATGTGACAGGAGAGATGTCTGACGAGTGTTGTATGTTTGTGTGTCACAAGTTGAAATTGTATGTTTGTATGCAAGTTGAAGTCACGAGTGTTGTATGTTTGTGTGTCACGAGTTTTGTATGTTTCTATCACGGGAATCGGTTTGTGTTTTGCATTCTTGTGTTTTGTATGTATGTGTCACGAGTTTTGTAGATGATTGTTTTACTCTTCTCTCTTGCTCTATATAAAGCATTGCATTGTAAGGTTTGTATACATATCATCATCACGAACACTCTCCTTCCATTCTTATCATCACATTACACTCTCCTTCCATTCTTATCATCATCACGAACACTCCTGTTTTCAAAACACAACCACTCCCCTTCCATTCTGATCATCATCACGAACATAAGCCACTCTCCTTTCATCATCACAGTTTTCTTCTCTTCTCCTTGAAAACAAATTCATTCTCTCCATAACATTCGTGATAGATAAATGCATCAACAACTCAAACATGATTTGGTTGAACATTTATTGGGTAAATTTGGACATGATGAAAACAACAACTGAGTTCAGAATGTTTCTTTCAAATTATTTTCGTTTATTTTAGTAATCCTTGTTTTTTTTTAATTTGAAAATCTATATTTAAAATGTTCTCTTTTATTATGTTTTATTTAATAAATAATTTATCTTAAAAAAAAAAAATCTAAGAACCCCTAATTAAGAAACAACTATTGGAGCCCACATTTTTAATAGTTTTTTAACTCAAGTTCTTAAGTAAAAAAAAGTACAATCAATTAATTACAAAAACATTAAGAATCTATTTGGGGTTATAGGGTTAATGTTGTTCTAATAACTACTTGTTTATAACTCTTTTGGGCCCAAACCCTATGATATATATTTGTTCAGCCTCGTGGTCCTCGCTCGTCCCTTAGTTTAAGCGACGTGACTCTAATTTTTTTTTTGACTGAACTCTAACATACTTGCTTAAACAATAGAATTGCGCTGTTATATATCTAAGTTGGACGCGAAGCAATCTACAGTACAAATCATTTCTTATAAATACATAAATCTGAAACATAGCAGGAACAAGCTGGCCACGTCTACGTTACTATATATATAGGCATTATATAGATCTAATTATTTATTTACATGCAACGTGTTTTCTTTCTAGTTTTTTATATTCTTCATACTAAACTATTTTTTTCTTATTATACAGCTGAAAATTAAAAAAAAACAAAATAGTAAAAAGAAAAGTCAAAACTCTAATAGGTTGATAGAATCCTATACCGATCATTTAAGATATAAAAGAGATAAAGCTTGTAAATAGTCGTTGTAGATAAAAAAAAAGGGGGAAAATTTGGAGAAATACANTTATATTCTTCATACTAAACTATTTTTTTCTTATTATACAGCTGAAAATTAAAAAAAAACAAAATAGTAAAAAGAAAAGTCAAAACTCTAATAGGTTGATAGAATCCTATACCGATCATTTCAGATATAAAAGAGATAAAGCTTGTAAATAGTCGTTGTAGATAAAAAAAAAGGGGGAAAATTTGGAGAAATACACTTAAATATGATATTAATTTGAAAACTACATCATTGTTTAAGTTTTTAGAAAAATACACTTTGATATATATAAATTTACTAAATTTTCCAATTTTCCAATTTCAATATTTCTTAATTATTTATCATCATAATTATTTTATCCTCAAAATAACGGTTTAACAAACAGATGTTTCAAACAAAAAATATTTAGAATATCCAGACAATATTCTTTCTGATATGTTTTAAACTTTTTACTCTCTTCCATGTATGAAAGAACTTTTTTCTTCCTATGATCTCATTCAGAGGTTTGTTAATTCATGAATTAGATTTCAGTTTATATTTTATTTTAAATGGTTTTTCTTTTAAAAAAATCATGATGCATATAACTGGAGTTTTTGGAGAGAGGAAGGTGAATAAAGAATCATGGAATTTCACGGTGAATACAAAAAAGGAGGAAAATTAATTACCATTAAAGAAGGTTTGAAGTTTGAAGATATGGTTCAGATGATTCATGAAGATTTTGGTATAGATAGGTTGGGTAATGATTTAGAACGTCTCAACTATGAGTTTTAGTGATACAACGCTAACGCTAGTCTATACAAAATCGTATGTGTAGAACGTCTCGAACTGTTGGCTTAGGTCGACTCTTGCTGGTCACACCCAATAAGTACACTATGACTATTTCACTTGATGCTTTTCTCTACGCGAGTAGAAGCAAAGACAATTGTGGTTTTGGTGTGTGATTTGGCTGAGTGGAGGCAAGTACTGTCTGGAAACCTGTGTTTTTTTTGTCTATGAACTTCCGAAAGAGAATTCAAAGCAAGACATGAGCATTCCATAAGATATAAGAGAAAAGAAAGGTGCTTCAGAGATTGACATAATGAACTCAGCTTTTCAAGAAAGCCTGGTGATGAACAAATCAATAAGTTCTGGAGAGATAGATGTTTTTCTATACCTTTGAAGAACTTATCTGCTTTTGTTCAAGTTCGACGTAAGTGTCGTTTATGCGGCTTGATGGACTATGTATTGCATGAGTTGGTTTCCTTTTTTCTCAGCCTTTTGTTGTAATGTTTGTAGAATGGTACCATGAAGATGCATAGATATGTGCGTATAAGCAGGAAACTTTCCAAAACATCATTGTTTAAACATGATGTTGCTTCCTCTACAATACACTGCTTATTTCCTCCCAATTCAAATTAATAACAGCAACATAAACGACTACAACATGTTACTTTCGTATGTTGCTATGGAAATTTAAATGATTTTTTTTCCATGATTATAGTTTCAATATAATTCCTACGTTCTGTTATTATATCATATCCTTATTTTTGTAAATTTTTAAATGGTAAAATAAAATATTTATCTCAGCACACATATTTATCTTAAACATAAATAATTATAATAATATTATTTTTATTAATTTCGAATTTATATTCTAATTAATGAATTCTAATCTGGATAAAAATGTCAATTCATATTTAGGAAAGTGTAGTTTTCAAAAAATAAAATAGATAGTATACTTTTCAAATTTCAAACTATTAATGGAGTAATTTACAAAACACCATTAGTCTCCGGAAGAGCTCTACATTTTATTCGAAGTTGAAACTCATTAAAAAATATCATTGGATCCACGATGTGGTTATTTCTAAAAAAATTGGAACTTGAGAAAATTCATATGATAATGAAGCTGATATGGTAAAAAAATCCATTGACAAGAGAAAAGCTTGAGATATGCCGAAGACTAGCCGGGATGGCTGTTTCCACCACCTAACCAGAAAGAAAGTTTGTTGGGTTTTTCCTAGTGGAAAANTGTACATATAAATGATACGATAAAGTTGGAGAAAAATTAAGTTCACACGATAAGGTCTTTTCGAACTGAACGGACGTTTTTTTTTTCATGTTGCAAATAGTCGCGGACGTCTCCTTTAGCGAGGCTGCATCTTTTCCGGTAAGTTTCGTCGTTTGGTGTCCAATACCACAAACGTACGTAGCACTGTCATGCCCATAGTCCACAGCCAAGTCAACTTCATACATAAACATAAGTGGTGCACTGTGTGAACTGTGATTCAAGCTTAGATATGTCTTGAGCTGTGATTAAATATGACTATTTGGTACCTTATGACACCAGTGACATTTGGTGATACCCATTTGTTGTAACGCAATGTAGTCCTTGGTTTTTCCAACTTCCTATTGCAACCGGTGCAAGAAACGTAAGACCACTCATTTTGTTGTAAAACACGGACGATCTTAGCTTTTACACAAAAAGTTAGCTTCATGATTCTTAGCAGAGGAGGTTAGAGGAAACATTAGTGGTGATTTTGAAACTGCGGCCGTAACAGAATAAAGAGTTATGGACACCTGGTCAGTGGACTTGGATAGGACGATAGGTAGGTGTGAAGGTCTGCAATCAACACCAGTTCTTTTCTGAATTCCAGCCATTGTCTCATCACGTGTAGCCACAATCGCTGCAACTCCCAAGTTGCTGTCCAAATATATATTTTCTGAAACAAACAAAGTAGTTTAGGCTAATATTAGACGTCAATAAATCTTGCGTTTGAGGAGGATATTAAAACTAAAAATAAGTATTAATGTGTTGGGGCAGAAGCGATATTCAAATAAGCTCTAACTCGCAGTTGTGTACTGAAGCATTAGCATCAAGTTCGAAAATAAGAACAGAGACACATAAACCGTGAGACTTTTAACTGACTTATTCGTAAACTCTTGGATGGCAAGAACGTTGGTGTCACAATAGTGTAAGCCAGTGATTGAGATGTAAGTATACCAAGTTTTCTATTTATTTATATATGATTAAGTCTAGACAGTTAAACCTCGAAATATTTTGGTATCCACCGTGGTCACCACCATGACTAAGTTGGTTGTCTTGCCTGAGATAAGACGACCCTGGAAAGTAGTGGCAGCGTCATTTCAGAAAGATAAGTAGAACACGACAGAGCTGGGGAAGCGAAAACATCACATGGAGGTCGCCAGTTCGATACTCAGGGACAGCGGGGTGGTACTGGGTTAGCTAAAAAATTCCTACGGGGATTTCTGGCGAGGTGGCCCTTCGGGGTGAATCCAGTCACTATAAAAAGTTCAACCTATACAGTTTAAGCTCCTTGAAAATAAATGTGAGTAAAAAACTTTTTCTCTCTCTCCTAAAGCGACGAAACTGAGATCCCTATCTTTCGCCGCTCACCGCCGCCTCCTCCGGCGACGGTCCCCTCCGCCTCCAATGACGAAGAAGAAGAAGCCTAAAGGGAGGTCTGCCAACGGTAGCCCATCCGTTTCCGCCTCTTCCGAATCATCTCGCTCTCAGTCCTCGGTCCCCACCTCCTCAGACCTGGCCGTCGAAGTAACATCAGACCCTACAGATCTAGATTTACCTGATGTTTCATCACTAGCTAAAACCAAATCTCAGTCTGTTGTTGAGAATGGTGCCGTCACAGCCACCAACTTCGACGGAGATTTCGAAAACCCCTCCTTTGACCATGACGGTGCCGTCACAGCCACCAACGTCGATGGAGATCTTGAAAGCCCAGTTTCTGAACTCTTAGGTGCCGTCACAGTCACCAACGTCGATGGAGCTCTTGCAACCCTTGTTTCTGAAACCTCAGGTGCCGTCACAGCCACCAGCGTAGATGGAACTATTGAAACCCCAGCTTCTGAACCCTCAGGTGTCGTCACAACCACCAATGTCGACGGAGCTCACGAAATCTCAGCTTTCTGAACCATCAGGTGCCGTCACAGCCACCTTAGAAGAAGGAGAGTTCGTGCCTCCTGTGTCTGTAACTCCAGCTACGCTTCAGACCGTGCCTGTGGACAAAACACAAGTGTCTGAAATGGAGCAGCCTCGCATTCTTCATAGTGCGATTGACTCTGGCTCAGACAGAGCAAAACTGGCTGCCAACCATTGGCGTCAATTTGTAAAGACAACCTCACAGAAACTCGATCCAGTAGGGACACCTTTCACATTGGAATCAGGTGAAGCTTGCATCAAGATCCCTAACTCTGTGATAGAGAAGAACAAGAAATCTTGGGATAGCTTCATTCTTGGTTAATTCTATGAGGAACCGCCACCACGTGGAGCTGTTCACAACATTGTTAATGGCATTTGGAGCAAACAAAAACGTGATATATCAGTCTCTAAGATGGAACGTCACGCTTTCTTATTTCGAGTTCCTTGCCCTCATGCTCGCCGTCGTATTCTCAGGCAATGTTTATGGCAGATCGACGGTCAGACCATGTTTGTGGCCAAATGGGCTCCTGGGGTCCAGGCTGAAAAACCCGAGCTCACCACAGTCCCAGTATGGCTTGATTTCACTGGCGTACCTCTTCAATTTTTCAACAGAGATGCCTTGAAGGAGATAGCTGGCCTCGTTGGACACCCAATCTGCTTACACCCGTCAACCGAAAATCTCACAAATATTGAGGTTGCTAAGGTGTACACGGTGATTGATCCAAGGAAGCCACTACCGGAAGCTGTTAATGCACAGTTTGAAAATGGGGAAGTTGTTAGAATACAAGTTTCAAGCCCCTGGCTCCCTTCACTTTGCGGTCATTGCCTAAAGGTTGGTCACACTGTCTCAAAGTGCCCAGATGCACCACCAAAATGTAGCGTATGTGGTTCAATAAAGCATTCTGCAGAAGAGTGTACTAGGCTTCGTAATGGCCTGCGCAAGGACAAAGTCCCCATAGCCAGCGAACTCCCTATTGTGGATCTCCCACCTCCCTCTCAGGTGAATCCTGTCCGGACCAGGGCCTCCACAGAGCACGCTCAACCTCACAGATCAGGAGGAAAACCTAATTCCAGCAAGAGCAATTCTGGTCACTCCGTGAAGCAGCAGAGTTCTAATGGATCTGCTCTTCCCTCTGCGCAAAAATCTCTCATATTTGTGGATTTAAATGCTACGGGATTAAGTTCTACAAGGAACTCCACTCAAGGAACAGACACGGACTTGGATTCAGGGTTAGAAAGCAGCTCAGCTGATGAGGATGATCCAACCGAAAAAGCTGATCGGTTCATTGAGGTAATGTCTCGCAAGCTGAAGAAGTCTCAGAGATCTCTTCGGAAAGCCGGAGCCAGAGGCTCCTTAAACCTCTGACTTTTTACCTCTTAATGGATATTTTTTGTTGGAATATTAGAGGAATAAATGATAAAATAAAGCGTCGTGGTGTTAGGAAATGGTTGAAGAAGTCTCAACCTCTTTTTGGTGGTCTCGTTGATACCCATGTCCACCCGGATAAGGCTTCTTCCCTCATCAGCAGAGTCTTCCCGGGTTGGCATTTCGATTGTAATTATGAATTTTCGGAGTTAGGAAAAATTTGGGTTCTTTGGCACCCGTCTGTTTCGGTCTCTGTCTGCCATAAATCTCTTCAGTCTATCTCTTGTACTGTCAAACTGCCTTTGGTCTCATCTGTCTTCGCAGTAACTTTGGTCTATGGCTCGAATATCAGAAAGGTTAGGAAGCAGCTGTGGTCTGATCTCAAGTTTCTTGCTGGCTCCTCTTGCATCAGAAATCTTCCATGGACAGTGCTCGGAGACTTTAATCAAACTCTTTACCCTTCAGAGCACTCTTCAGCGGATCAATTCTCTTCTCCTCTTGGTATGAGGGAATTCCTGCAATGCATTGGAACTACTGAGCTCTCTGACCTCCCTTTTATTGGTAACACTTTTACTTGGTCAAACAAGCAAGGAGATACTATTATTTCGAAAAAGCTGGACAGGATTATGGTTAATGATTGCTGGCTTGATTCTTTCCCCAACGCGTTAGGAGTTTTTGGAGATCCAGGGATTTCTGATCACAGCCCCTGCTGCATATATCTTGACACCAAAGAGAAGAAGGTTAAGCGGCCTTTTAAGTTCTTCAGTCCGCTCAACTAGAATCCTGAATTTCGTACATTGATAAGAGAATGTTGGGCAGCCCTCTCTTTTGATGGTACAAAAATGCTTCGGGTTTCAAAGAAACTCAAGGAGCTGAAAAGTGTGATTCGATCCTTCAGCAAGGAGAATTATTCTGATCTGGAGAAGCGCGTTAGTGAGGCTTTTGAGCATCTCCAATCCTGCCAGCGTGTAAACCTCAACACACCGACAAGGTTAGCTGCCATCTCTGAACAGAAAGCGCATGAAAAATGGTTTGCTTTAGCTACTGCAGAAGAATCTTTCCTCCAACAACGTTCAAAAGTGAATTGGCTTGGTAAAGGAGATTGCAGCTCAGGTTATTACCACCGGTCCATCCGTACTAGACAAGCTATAAATCTGATATCCACCCTCCTGGATGACAATGGTCGCCTCATTGACTCCAAAGCTGATATTCAGAATCACATTGTAGGCTTCTATGAAAATCTTTTGGGTGGTCATCAGGATCAGTCTCTTGCTTTGCTGGATGAACTAATGGTCCTGCTTCCGCAAAGGCTCAGCATCTCGATTATGGAAACTATCTCCCGACCATTCACTGATGAAGATATCCAGAAGGTTTTCTTCTCCATGCCCAACAATAAGGCTCCGGGGCCAGATGGTTTTCCATCTGAATTTTTCACTGGAAATTGGGACTCAGTGGGCAGAGATGCTATCGATGCAGTGCAAGAATTCTTCTCTTCTGGCTCCCTTCTTCAGCAGTGGAATACTACTATCCTTACCTTGATCCCGAAAAAGAAAAATGCTAATAGAATTGCTGATTTTCGACCAATCTCCTGCTGCAATACCTTGTATAAAGCTGTGTCTAAACTCCTAGCTGAGCGTCTTAAGCAGGTTCTACCATCTCTCATCTCGAACTCTCAGTCAGCTTTTATCCCTGGAAGACTTCTTGTGGAGAATGTTCTTATGGCAACAGAACTGATCCAAGGTTACAATTGGAAGAAGATCACAAAGAGATCAATGCTCAAGGTTGACTTGAAGAAGGCTTTTGACTCCATTAACTGGTCGTTCATTGTGCTTATTCTTCGGGCTCTCGGTTTCCCAGAACCGTTTGTAAACCTAATCTACCAGTGCATCTCAACCACTCGATTCTCAGTGGCCATAAATGGAGAGCTATGTGGATACTTCAAAGGCGCTAGGGGACTGAGACAGGGTGATCCACTGTCTCCATATCTTTTCGTTCTTGCCATGGAAGTCTTCTCACAAATGATGAACAAAGAGTTCGATTCAGGGGCTATTGGCTACCATCCTGTGGCTTCAAACCCTTGTGTGACACATCTTGCTTTTGCTGATGACATCATGATCTTCTTTGATGGCCACTTCAATTCTCTTCAGCAAATCTTACTAACAATGGAACGATTTGCAACTTGGTCAGGACTGAAGATGAACCGTAGCAAAACAGAACTCTTCACTGCAGGTTTGAATCAGGAGGAAACTACAAATATGATGAGTCTCGGATTATCCATTGGTTCACTTCCGGTACGGTATCTGGGTCCCCTCTCATGCACCGGAAGCTCCAGATTTGTGACTACAGGCCACTTTTAGATCAACTGATAGCACGGTTCACTTCCTGGTCCTCAAGGGCTCTCTCATTTGCAGGCAGGAGAGAGTTGATTGGGTCAGTAATATATGGCACTCTGAATTTCTGGTTCTCCAGCTTTATACTCCCTAAGGGATGTATCAAACAAGTGGAGTCTCTGTGTTCGCGTTTCTTGTGGAATGGTAACATAAACAAAAGAGCAGCAGCTAGAATTTCATGGTCAACATGTTGCCTACCAAAGTCTGAAGGAGGCTTAGGCTTGAGGGATCTCTATATATGGAATAAAACCTTATGCCTCAAGCTCATCTGGCTATTATTCACTGAAAACGAATCTCTATGGGCAGCTTGGTGCAAATTGAATAGAATAAAACATGATTGTTTGTGGAGTCTGGATAGTTTGTCTCAATCATCTTGGATTTGGAAGGCTCTCCTTAAACTAAGGCCTTTAGCGGAACAGTTTCTAAGATGTTACATTGGTAATGGGAGAAGAGCTAGCTTCTGGTTTGATCACTGGACCCCCATGGGACCCCTCATCAAGTTCTTTGGCCAATCTGGACCTTCGCAATTAGGCGTCCCCCTGAACTCCAATATCTCAGAAGCCTGCTCCTTAACGGGCTGGAATTTACGGCCGGCTCGTTCCCCTGAAGCTGAAGCTCTGCAAATCCACCTCTGTTCAGTACCTCTCCCATCACTTACTCATGCATATGATTCTTTCTCTTGGGAAATTGATGACTTGTCGCTGAAAGCTTTTTCGGCAAAGGACACTTGGGAAAATATTAGAAACCGAGGTACACAGCAAACATGGACTGATTATGTTTGGTTTAAGGGCTGCATACCAAGTCATGCCTTTATGATGTGGATGACCCACCTTGATCGCCTTCCGACCCGTCAACGTATTGCTCGTTGGAATGTTCAGTCCCTGGACAAATGTTGTGTCTGCAATACGTATATGGAATCACGTGATCATCTTTTTCTAAGGTGTGGCTATGCTGAACATGTATGGCTCTTTATAACTAAGAGGCTGGGGTATAAGCCATTTCTCTTTCACACATGGACAACATTCATGGACTGGCTGGGGCTAAGGGACAGAGTTTCCCCGTTGACTCTCCGCCGATTGGTCGCGCAAATAACAGTCTATTCTTTATGGTGGGAGAGAAATAACAGACTCCATNTTTGTGCATTAACTCCATTACCAGAGAACATTCTTTCTTCTCTTCGTCATAGAATCCACATAGGTACTGAAGTATATTCGAGTGACATAGCGATAACAGAGAAGATATCTCTGCATCCAACGGCTCAAGATCTCCGAAAAAATGTCTCAGGACAAAAGAATCACCTAACCATTGAATCTCCTTGTACTGACCACCACCGCCTAGTCTCCTCCTCACTTGGTAATCTTTAGAGCCAACGAGTATCGAACTCGGGAAGAGCCTACCGTTAAACTGTTCCAAACCGGTTAGTTTCTTCAACAGAAAGTCAGCTAAACGCTTCTCGGTTTTCCCAATCTCATCGCTCTTGGACTTTCTCTTCTCTTGTAACGCCTCAACTAGATTCCATCTGTCTTCTCTCCATGAATGCTCAAAGCGGCTACAAATATCCTTGGGAACCAGATACTGTTTCCCAAACCTCCACTGAAACAGCTTAGGATCATTCCACTCTTTATCGTACTTTCTAGAGAAGACAACTCTCCTTCTATCCATCTCTGAAGGGTCGAGACCAGAAATCTCTCCAGCTGTCTCTATCGCCTCGATCACGGCGGGAAAGTAACAGAACAAGTTGTGTATGTGAAACTCAACACAATCTTTGTTCTGATGAAAGTTGATTACTTTGCCCCACCAATCTTTATTAGACATGCAGCTTCTAACGTACATTTCACCTTCTTTAAACACTCTGTAGAGCTCTCTCAAAGGCTGTTCAAGGGCTCTCCATTTGGAATGCTTCTCTTCGAGCTTCAAGTTTTGTCTGATATCTTCCGCTACGGTGTTGAACGCCAAACTGAAAATCTCTAACAACAAACAGCATTGTCTTTGGTTGATCAAGATATCGTCTTGTAACACCATAAGCGCGTTTAAGCTTCCAAGAACCTCGCCGATTTGCCTGAACTGCTCCATCAAAGGCTTGTAAATGGTAGAACTAAGGTTGTCTGCCAAAGAAAGGAAAAGAAAAATCAAATGAAAAGCAGAGGAAAATTCAATTATATTAAAACTGTGGAATGATTTTACAATGGAGGAAAAAGAAAAGGAAAATAAAAAACAAAACAGAATCAAGAGAAAGACCTGTAATGAAGATCCTTGTTCTTCAAGGATCGTTGAGTTCTGTTTGGATTATTTGAAATCACATACTCCAGTAATCGATTCCGAGCAAAACATAAACGATCTCCAACCTAGATCTTACCTATAAAATTAGGGTTCAAAACTAGAAATTCGAGATGAAACCTAGATCTTACCTATATAACTTTGAATCAGAAGAAGTTTCAAAAAGAAAAGAAAAAAAAAAACATAAATTAGTTTCCCTTTTATCTCTTTAGGGTTTGCTTCTGAAAGTTCCTAGAAAAAAAAATCTCCTCGAAGGTTTTCGCTGTCTCAATGTAACGGTTTTGAAGAGAAAGCAGAAAAATGTTTTCTCCAGAAAATCTTTTTATTAATTGCCAAAAAAATAACATTGGAACAGGTTTGATTTGGTTTGTGTTTGGCCGTTGTCCGCACTCTCTGGGAACCATTTATGTTCCCGCGACTTCGTCGTAACTATTTATTAAATAAATGTAATTTTTAACAAGAAAAAAATATTGTAATTAATTAGAGTTTGAACCAAAAAGGAGGGAAAATAATAATATGGAAGTCTTCCACATTGTCCTCTGTTTTGTTTTTTGAACTTTAACTTTTATGAGTGTTTTTTGGACTAAGATCGCATAATCTTTAGGGAGAATTTGCGAGATACGTAAGTTTGGTAGTTTAATTAAGTGCAAATCATTGATTTTGACATAATTAGAGAAGTAACAATTATGTTTCCTTTCATCCGGTTCTACTCTCTGTCCTACAAGTAGTAGGTGAAGGGAACAAGGTAAGTCCACGTCGCCCACGTGAAATATGTGTATTTACCGGGGACAAATGATAAAGAGTGATGTTGACACCAACTTATGTGGCCTACGATTTACGTGACCCTTGCATAACTTACGAAAGAAAAAAGAACCACGTCACTTTAATTTTTTACCACTTAAATAAACATAGATAAAAGAAGATGAATGCATGAAGAAGTTCACGCTTACCAGATTGCGTGTATACTATTCTATCTCGGTTACACGCATGTACTATTGTATCTCACTCAAACTTCTACTGGAAACTATACAAGACACACCAGTGATTAATAAAGCTAAACTTTAATCAAGGAAGCATAAACACAAATAGAATGTATATAATATAGTTTGCTATATACAAACCTCTACTTAGTAAATCTAAACCCTAGGCATGAACCTATAAACTCAAATACAATTGATAAATTGTTTTCTAATATTGGACACTTGAAGACACACTTACTTGGTTAGCATGTTGCGTATCTTCTATTTCATATAGTCTAAATAGTATATTAAACGAATGTTCCAAATAATCAAGTTTATCCACTGATGTATCCATAGTATGAAATGCAAACAATAAGCTCTCCCAACCAGAAAAATACAACAATACAAGACACGCCACTGATTAGTAAAACTAAACCCTAATCAAGAAAGCACAAACCCAAATAGAATGTATATAATATGGTTTACTATACACAAACCTCTACTTAGTAAATCTAAATGACCCTAGGCAGGAACATATAAACTCAAATACAATCTATAAATTATTTTCCAATATTGAACACTTAAAGGCACACTTATTTGGTTAGCATGTCGCATATCTTCTATTCCATATAGTCTAAATAATATAGTAAACGAATGTTCCAAATAATCAAATTTGTCCAGTGATGTAGTATGAAATGCAAACAGTAAGCTCTCCCCACTCGAAAAATAAAACAATACAAGACACGCCACTAATTAGTAAAACTAAACCCTAATCAAGGAAGCATAAACCCAAATATAATGTATATAATATGGTTTACTATACCCAAACGTCGACTTAGTAAATCTAAACCCTAAGAAAGAACCTATAAACCCAAATACAATCTATAAATTGTTTTCCAATATTTGACACTTGGATGCCATTTACTTGGTTAACATCTTGTATATCTTCTATTCCATATAGTCTAAGTAGTATAGTAAGCAAATCATACAAATAACCAAATTTGTCCAACACTCGAAAAAACTGAATTTTATATTACAATCAATCACAAAAAAAATTCCAGAGAAGAGAACTATCAAATTTGAAAACATGACATACTATTATTATTATTATTGTGTTAAAAAAATGATATTATTATATCCTTAAGAAATAGTATAGAAATATGTCTCAAATAGTATGATACTCTTATATAAATAGGTACACTAAAATATATATACTATAATATTCTTTTCACCGAATATAGTATGGATGTAGAGTTCATCTTCTTCATTTCTTTTTTTAGACATGTTGATGGTGATACACATTTACTAGGCTCACAATCATTATTCTTCATCACCTTATAGAGCTCATCTTCATCTCCTTTCTTTTTCCGACAAGGCGACATTTTTACCGATCCGCCGTCGTTATTCTTCACCACTGTATCTAGAAAACAAAACCAGAAACAAAAACAAAGTATTAAAGTAAAAGCATGATTGTAAGTAATCAATGATTTAATATAAGAAGAAAAAGAAATGAAAGAGTTTTTGTGTCTGCTCATTGTAATCCTTCGCCATGAACACAATAGAGTTCGTCGGGAGGCGCTACACATCTGAACAAAATTGATTAATCTTTCTAATATTTACTAATAAAAATAACATTTAAAGATTATCAAAAAGTATGACTAACAAAGGGACACAAGTAACTTTGCCACATTAATTATTATTAAATTTTGTTTTCTGTTTTTTGTTTGTAGGTTTCTCTGACTATTATGAAGGCAATATAGCTATTATTTATAAAAGAGAAGCGGTGTATCAGTGAGTTATAATATTTAGATAGCTAGTGAATTATTAATTGTTTGAAGGTTATACAGCCCGATTTCCCTAATCTTTATGGCTGAAACCATAGCATATAATGTAATATGGTCTTCTTCCAAGCGAGGTTTGAATATTCTTTAGATAATCAACCATACACTGAAAATTTCCCTTCACCTTGACCCTATTGGCCTTTGACTCAGTTGCAGTTCTCTGCTTTCATCCATATCAACCCTCTCGTAGTCAGAACGAAACGGGAGCAAAACATAATTGGTGCTTTCCTTTTTTACGTGAATCATGTTCAGTTTCTGTGTGTTTACGTTGTACAACCAAAGACGATCCCAGCTTGAAAGCGTTACCATGTCGTTGCTTGGAGTCCACAACACGTTTTCTCCTATCCCCATCCGTTTAATATCTTTCACTTTTACCCACGACTTTTCAAAACTGCTCTTTAAAACCCATAACCGGTTTAATTCCTCTCCGGAACCCGTCATCCACCAACGGCTAACACCTAGCTTCCCTTCGTATCTGACCAATGTTGGAGAAACGCCAAAGTTTGGAGTTTTAAAGAAAGACCAAGTTTCAGTTTTGAGACAGAACCGAATCACATTGTCGTCCCGTGATAACCAGTGCAAGAATCTAGAAGCATGAACCGGGTTTGAAGGAATAAGACCGTCTTTTCTTGGTAGACGCAAATTATTTATCCTCTTCCACGTAAACGAATAAGAATCGAAAACTTCACTGACGAAAGTTCTATGACTCCGATTCAGTATACCCGGTAACCTACAAAGCCTGAGTATTTTATACCGGAAAGGGTTCAGTCGGTTTACCGCTAAACCGAATGAGACAGCAAAAGTCTGCATTGTTGGGTTCGGTATGATCTGATACTGTTTTGTGGTTGGTTTGCAGACTATGTACTCCGTTACACTTGGTCTTGTTTCATTAACACAGAGCAAAATCCCATGACTTGCATCGCAAGCTTCAATCTTTACTTTTCCCGGCGGTAGAAAATCGATTGAGACTCCGTTGTTTTCAGAAACTGTCTTCTCATGGATAAATCTGGTATGATAGTTGTATTCTCCTCCATTGTATTGCGCAAAGTAGCCGGAAATAGAATTGGTTCTGTCGTGATTGAGGTTGAGAAACCAAGACTCGTAGCTTCTCTTGTTGCACTCTTTGTTAAGAAGCCTGGATTTTCCAACATCCGAAGCCGGAAAACGAGAGAGAATCTCTAGGATCATGTCTTGATTTATCACCGGAGAACTCATGATCCTCTCTGTGAAAAGAGATGAGAACCCTGAATAAGAACAGAATGAAAAGAATCAGTATCGGTTGACAATCACGAAGTGTTCATGTATGTACATTTTTCTTTAAGGAAAAGGAAAAGTACCAACATTACCTTTCTATTAGCTATATCCAAAGCAAACAAAATAGCAAAAAGATACACAGAAGTCTTGTTCAGTCCGACTGTCTACTTTTCCTTTTTTTTTGTATGATTATTTTGTTAATATAACTAGGTAAGAAACCGGTGCGATATCGGACGAGAACTCATTTTATATAAAAAAATATGCAACATTTTATATAACTACTTTTGAAAAATACAAGTGTTAGAAAGTTATCTTGCATGCAGCTATATTTTTTTTATTGATAATACTAAAAATCTATATTTTTTTATAGGTTTGGCTGTAATAAAGTTATAAATATGTCAATACCAAATAAGATATTTTTCTTATTATTTGTTTAGCTAAGTTATTTAAAAATATCTAAGAAAACTGAATATTTGAAACTAATAAAAAGTAAACACATTTCAATCTTACCATTTACTAATAAGATAACTTATAACGACGAATTGAATATTCATGATTTATTTGAAACCATATAAGATATGTGTGGTAAAAAACATGATTTGATGGTAATTTTAAGAGATCTTATTCATTAATATATTTTTCTAAACAAATTACACATACATTCTTATTTTTTGTGTATCTTCTATAAAGTAAAGTGTTTTCAACGAATTATATCCTTACAAATTAAAAAAGAGATTTTGGTATAACAATACACAAATTGAAAGAATCTTAAATTGTTTGTGACAATGTAAATTTCATTCTTATTTGATAAATCAATAAATTTGAGATTTTATCAAAACAATTATACAAGATACACTTATTGAAATATTTTTAAAAATATCAAAAATATAATTTTTTATACTGAGAAGACACATCTATTGAAACTAATAATTGTAAAAAGACATTTATTGAAGATATTTTAACTACTTTTAGAAATATTTATAGTAGTTGCATGTTGGAATAACAAAATTAATCTCAATTTTTAATGAAGATACTTTTAATATCAATTGTAAAAACACTTATTGGGATATTTTAACTACTTTCTCAAAAAATCCAATAGTTACATGTTGGAAATAACTCTTAACATTAAATAAGATTCTTTTTAATAACAAGATTCATATTATTATTTTTCTATGAAAAGACACAACTTTTAACATTAAATAGGATTTAACATAATCTTTCTTTCATAATGAAAAGACACAACTCTAAAAACTAATAATTGTAGAAATACACTTATTGGAATATTTTAACTACTTAAAAACAAAATTCTCAATAGTTGCATGTTGGAAAAATAAAACTAATGTCAGTTTTTAATGAAAATACACAACTCAACAATTTTTTTAAGATAATTTTTTTTTATTATGAGAAGATATGACTCTTAAAACTAATAATTGTAGAAAACACTTATTGGAATATTTTAACTACTTAAAAAAAATCCCAATAGTTGCATGCTGGAAAACAAAATTAATGTTAGTTTTTATGAAAAGTCGCAATTCTTAACATTATGTTTAAAAATGCCTTATATTTTGAGAAAATAAAACTCTTAAAACTAAGAATTGTAAAAAAAAAAACACTTATTGAGATATTTTAACTACTTTCTGAAAAAAATTCAATAGTTAAATGTTGTAAAAAAAATTAATATTAGTTTTTCTTTTATGAAAAGTTACAATTCTTAACATTAAATTAGATTCGCATTATTAATTTTAATGAAAAAACACAATTCTTAACATTATATTTTAAAAAACAATTTACCTTTCATAATGAGAATATACAACTCTTAAAATTAATTTGAAAAAAAAACTAATTTCATTTTTTTAATAAAAGTCACAACTCTTAACATTAAATGAGATTCATATTATTATTTTTCTACAAAGGATACACTTTTATCACTAAATGGGATTTAAAATAATTTATCTTTTATAATAAGAAGAGGCAACTCTTAAAACTAATAATTGTAGAAATACACTTATTGGAATATTTTAACTACTTTAAAAAAAGTCTCAATAGTTGCATGTTGGAAAAATAAAACTAATTACAGTTTTTAATTAAAGGATACAACTCTTAACATTATGTTTAAAAATAATTTTTCTTTTATAATGATAATTTACAACTCTTATAACTAAAAATTATAGAAATGCACTTTGTCAGTTTTTAATGAAAAGTAGTTAAAATATTTCAGAGAAGAGAACTATCAAATAATTTGTAAGGATATAATTCTTTGAAAACACTTTACTTTATAGAAGATACACAAAAAAGAAGAATGTATGTGTAATTTGTTTAGAAAAATATACTAATGAATAAGATCTCTTAAAATTACCATCAAATCATGTTTTTACCACATTTAATGAAAAGATACAACTCTTAATATTATGTTTAAAAATAATTTGTCTTTTACAATGAGAAGGTACAACTCTTAAAACTAATAATTATAGCCGGTAAACTAATAAACAAAGTAGACAAATTATAAAAAGACACAGCTCTTAATATTATGTTTAAAAATAATTTGTCTTTTACAATGAGAAGGTACAACTCTTAAAACTAATTTTTTAACTACTCTTATCAATAGTTGCATGTTGGAAAGAAAAACTAATGTCAGTTTTTAATGAAAAGACACAACTCTTAATATTATGTTTAAAAATAATTTGTCTTTTACAATGAGAAAGTACAACTCTTAAAACTAATAATTATAGAAACACTTATTAGAATATTTCAACTACTTTCAACAAAATTTCCAATAGTTAAATGTTGGGGAAAAAACTAATGTCATTTTCTTTAATAAAAAACACAACTCTTAATATTAAAGGCATACAAATATGTCACACACTATCAAGCAACATGTGAAAAATAAATAATATGTTATTAGAAATGATGGTTGTTAATGCACTAATATGAAACAAACCAAGAGCCCGTTGTTATTGTGTGATGCACATGCTTAAAACCGGCTTTTGTGGCATGATCAAACACTCTTATATAACCAAAGTGCATGAATATATGGAGCACAAATCATGTGTTTATGAAAAAAAAAATTGAAGAAAAAATACACTTTTTATCTAGTATAAGAAAATTAAGATTAATAACTTCATTATTCCGTTTAGGATTGCTAGCCAAATATGAATGACACTTCCTATTATTCTTTGTTGGCAACGTTTCATTTGAATACTTTCTGATAATTGTAATCAAATAACTACACACGACCTTTTTTCTTCATCATTTCTAAAAATAATTGTGGAAGATTTTTAATAAAAACTCATAGATACCTTTTCAAAGTTATATATGAATAGTCATATGACTTTTCAAATTATAAGTAGTTATTCTAAAATAATATCCTTACAATATATTTTGAAAAGATGCATCAAAACACCATAACTATAGAAAAACACTTCTGACATATATTAACAACTTAAAAAAAAAAACTCTTATGTCTTTTAGAAAAAGACATGAATCATTACATTAACTATGAACTTCTCCTCTACCCATGAAAACACTCTCATTTATATATATTAGATTACTTGATAGTGATGAACCAACACTACAAGAAAACAGCGATATTCTGACGGACATTCCGACGGAAAATGAAATCCTCGGAATATCCCGAGGAATTTCCGAGGAAATTCCGAGGAAACACAAAATTTGGTTTCCTCGGAATTTCCTCGGAATAAACCGACGGAATTCCGAGGAAACATCAATCCGTCGGAATATTCCGAGGAAATTCCGAGGAAATATGTTTTCCTCGGAAAAAACCGATGAATTCCGAGGAAATATTAGAGCCGTTGGAGAGCCGTTTGAGGATTTTACATAATTCCGAGGAAATTCCGACGGACTAGCCNTCAATTTTAATTTTAATTTCATATTTTCGAATTTAAATTTCATAAATTTAATTTTTTTTTTAAAATTAATATTTTTTACATTCCGAGGAAATTAATTATATTTTTTACGAGATCGATCGAAGCGTTTTTGGAAATAAACCCATCGATCGATCTGTTTACAAAAAAAAGTTCGGAATATACCGAGGGACATGTTCCTCAGAATATACCGAGGAACTGTTCCCTCGGAATATTCCGAGGAACAAGTTCCTCGGAATATACCGAGGGACATGTTCCTCGGAATATTCCGAGGAATATTTCCGTCGGTATATTCCTATCGATCGATGTATATATGTCCAAAACGCATCGATCGATGAAAGTCCGAGGAAATATCCCGACGATGTTCTCCCTCGGTATATTCCGAGGACATTTCCGACAAACGAATGGTCCTCGGAATTTCCTCGGAAATTTGTTTCCTCGGAATTCCGTCGGAAAATTCCGAGGGATTTCCGAGGAAAGAAGAAATTCCGAGGAATTATTTCCGACGACTTGTTTCGTCGGTATGTCGTCGGAATAACGGTATTCCGACGAAATTCCGACGATTTTTTCCCTCAGAATCCTTGCTGTTTTCTTGTAGTGCAAATGGGTATAGCCAACAAGAGGAAACCAGATTATATTACCACTTGAAGAAACCGAACTCGCAAAGCCTGTCCTTGTTGATAGATTGCCGAGAATGAAGACTAGTTTAAAGACATGAAAAGTCACGCATGCATAACGTTTTTTGAGGGAGGATACATATTTTGCAGATACGAGTCGCAACTATTCTTTCTTCTCCTTTTAAACCATCTATTATTTATGTTGTAACTGTCTTTTCAGCATAGATACTAAATTACGTAGAATTTGTGTAGACAATGCAATAAGAAAAAGATGAAGAAGAAAATCCGACTGCCTTAGTCGGCCTTAGTCGCCGGAGAAATTAATATTTTTGAAGAAACAGTTTGATAGGCAAAAAATATTGTATTTATAGAGTTGAAAATACATAAATGGAAAAGATGCAATTTTCCAAATCAAAAGTGGTAATAAACTAAAAATATGAAATACAGTTATGAAACACACAAATCATAATAAATAAAATGAAAAGACATAAATTAAAAAGAAATGTAATTTAAAAATGAAAAACAGTTGTAAACAAAAAAGTACCTGTAATAATTATAATGAAAAGAAAAATCCATAAGAATTAATTGGGATTGAAAAGATCAAAGTAATTTATACACAAAAAAGTATCACAAATGGTTATGAACAAAAATATATAATAAGTAATATTATAATGAAAAGACGTATCCATTCGAATTAATGAAGATTGCTATTATTAATAGATAAACTTAAATACTATTTTTCATTGTTATTATTATCAAAGAGACTAAGAATATTTTGTGCTTTCTTGAGTGCATTCATGAACAAAGTGACCTTGTAAGATACAGTTGTAGTATTTCATATTGGTCTTATCCTTCTTGCCTCAACGCTTTACATTTGGAACTTTTCTTTTGCCTCTTAAGATAAGTTTGATCGGGAGCATTATATCCCTTGTTACCATTCTTGCATTTCAAACTCAAGTCTGAATTTGCAAAGTTGGTCTCTAACTCAAAATGACATGATATATCTTCAAATGTTTTAATATTGATATTCGACATCATCTAAACCTTCATATGATCCCAACTTTCATGTAACAAGCAGAGAAATACTTGGATAATCTGACGAACATTTTTGATCTCTCTAATTATGTTTGACATGATTCTAAGATGCAGTCTCGTCAAATGATTTGGACGCTTCTTGTAGTCATTAAACTTTTGATTAAGTATCCAAAGTTTAGTCACCAACATAGTACTAAATTTCTCTTTCAAAACTTTCCACATGCCTTTAGTAGTTTCATATTCTCCAAACTCACAAGATCATCATGCATACAACTCAACAATCTGATGAGAGCTATGCTATATATGTATATGTGTTTAGGAAACATATGCCTCTTGATCTCTCTCATGTTGAGTTGTATTAGCCTGCTAAACCTCTTCCATGAAATAGAAAAGAAGTCTCTTTTATCTCTTCCTGCTCAAGGACATGCTGAACATTTTGATACCAATTATCATAATTATCATCGTCAAGTTTTTCTCATCACATAAATTATCAATAATATTCTTAAAAAAAGCATACTACATACTTTCTCAAACACCTAGAGACAATATATTTCTTTGCATACTCTATATAATATAATCTTGCAATGAACATAAATTAAATCATAGTAATCTGATTTAGTTACACGATCAACCGATCACACATTTTTTGTAAAATTTTCTAAATACAAAACAATATAGGGAAAATCGCATAAGAAAACCTTGAAATTGTCACTTGCTAACACTTTAAACTTTTAAATTTTCCACTAACACTTTTAATCTTCAAAGTGACATTTATATCATAAAAACCCTCCAAAAAAAGACCTGTTAAACAGATAAAAAATGATGTGTCAGTTTTTTTCAAAAATAATTAATTAATTAATTAAATAAACAAAACAATTAAATAAAAATCAGAAAAATTAATAAAAATTCATAAATTAAATGAAAATTTAGAAAAATTAAAAACATTAGAAAATTAATTAAATATTAGAAAATTCAAAAAATAAATGGGAACAAGTTAAAATACAGATAAAATAAAAAATATTCATAAATTGTAAAAAATTTTGAAAATTCAGAAGTTCAAATTTTTTTTTTTTGCCATTTTCCACGATGATGTCGGAAACTATCATTGGAGATATGCCAAAAATCATCATTTTAATGGTTATGTGAGAAACCATCATCGTCACTAGTGATATATTTGAAATTATTATTGTCAAAGATGATATGATATATATATTTTTAAAAATCTTGTAATTAAAAAATATATTTTGAATTTTCTAAATTTTTGAAATTTATTAATTTTTATTTAGTTTTTCTGTATTTTAATTAAATCTTATTTATTATTGAATTTTTATTTATTTTTAGTTATTTATTTTTAAAATTTATTGAATTTTCTGAAATTTTATTTAATCTGATTTTTGTTTTGGTTTTCTGAATTTTTATTTAATTTTTCGATTTTATTTATTTTTTTGTTTATTTATTTTATTAATTAAATAATTATTTTTGAAAAAAACTAACACATATTGTTTTACCTTTTCAACATGTCAAATTTTTATTTTGGAGGTTTTTTTATGATACAAATGTCACTTTGAAGGTTAAAAGTGTTAGTGAAAAAAATTCAAGATTTAAAGTGTTAGGAAATGACACTTTCAAAGTTTTTTATGCGATTTTCCCGTATTATATAAAGATTAACCATTCATGTTATTCAGATAAAATGATAGCAAATATATAATAAAAAACATTTATACTAGTATCATATATAGCATTTTATATGTATTGAGTAATCTATATAATATTTTATAAGTAAAATTTATATTTTATAAATAATAGAAACATAATTTATAATAAAAAATAATATACATATAGTAATTAATTTTAATGGTAAATTTTTAAAAACAAATATAAGTAAAAAAAGTGTATATAGTTACGTTTTGACAGAAAATATTCTATGAATAAAATATAGTTTTTGAAAATATTTAAAAATAACTAAATTTTAATTATAAATATGGATTCACTCTTGTAGTTGATAAAGTTCAAGTAAAAGATAACGATATTAAGACCATCTCCAATGGGGTATCTAGGAAGGTTCTATCTCATGGTTCTATCTAATTATATGCTCAAAATTAAATAAAAAAGAGGAAAAATAGATAGATATGGTTCTAAAAATGGAAATTTGGAACCAACTATAAGTTAATATGTGTCACTTTCTGATTGGTTAGTATTTTTAAGAAGAAAAAAAAAATTTCACCGAATTTTTTTCTCTCTCTCATTTCTGATTGGTTAGTATTTTTAAACTTAGAACCTTTAATTGATTCTACCATTGGAGGGTTAAAACTAAACAAGTATCTAAATTTTTTAATTTGACTATTTTCAATTAAAAAATTGATTTAGAACTCTAAGACCATATCTATCGTTGGAGATGGTCTAAGAAAGAAGGAATTGCATTAAGTGAAAAGATCTTACAATACTAAAAGGAGAATATGGTGAGCGAAGAGAGTGTCCACATCAGCATGGAAATTCCAACCAATCAGAGAGCATCATTTTCATTGGGTCATTTCCAACTAATAATTATACATTCTTTATTCTATATTTCCGGCCCTATAATTAAAATTAAGCCCAAAAAAGCTCAGCTATAAGATTGCCAAATCGACCTTCCTCCTCCCTCCCCTTGATCGCCGGTTACTTCCGTCCACAGTTGTTACACACATTCTTATTGCGACAATCAATTACTTCCCCGAAGCATTGAATCCTCAACATAATCCCATTGTTGTTCTTCTTCCCCTCCCTCTTCTATATAACCTTATGAATCCATTATCCATTCAAGCTCCACTTCTCCGCCTTTCAACACAAACGGATCATAACAATGGCTTCCAATCAACCGGAAGGCAAATCGTCCCTCCCCTAACGTGTGACTTCTCCTTTAGCTCTATATTACTTTTAGTAACAACTAGGTAAGTAGGATTACTGTTTTCTTCCCGTCCTTTAGTTGTCTGGGATTCTAATTTGGGATTTGATTCTGAAGTTAATAGACGGATGGAGCGGTAGAGAGGGTTAACGCGGCGGAGTCAAGACGTGTACCAAAATTATAGCAGGTTGTGCACATGACGAGAAGAGCGAAGACCGGTTCGGAGGGGATTCTGACGTTTTTGACGTCTGTGGCGATCAGGGTGTTTAGAATGTTTAGCTAACAAAAAAGAGAATTTTTATTTCAGGTACTTGCCCCCACAAACTTATCGGCTAAGCAAAAAAACGTATGATTATCGAAGGTTTGCGAGTGGTCAGTGATGTCTTAATCAGATTGTGTTGAAAAGTTTTGTGGTTCTAAATTGTGTTCAAACTTCAGGTTAACTGTCGTTGGAGTTTTGTCTTACCAAATTTTATTAAGAAAACAACCCATGGCCACTTTGTTGTCTCCAGCAATGATCTAGAATTTATATCATTGCTTTGTAGTGCTCATCATGTTTGTAATATTAATCAGATGGTTCTCTTTGATTCATCAAGAAACTTTTGAAGTTTTCTTTCAAATAATATCAGTTGGAGTCCAAGGTGACAAGAGAACACATTCTATGTCGTTTCTCATCGCGCAGTTACAAGCTAAGACGAAATGACTGCAAATTGGTAAACTTCTTACTTTCCTTATTNGAAGGCAAATCGTCCCTCCCCTAACGTGTGACTTCTCCTTTAGCTCTATATTACTTTTAGTAACAACTAGGTAAGTAGGATTACTGTTTTCTTCCCGTCCTTTAGTTGTCTGGGATTCTAATTTGGGATTTGATTCTGAAGTTAATAGACGGATGGAGCGGTAGAGAGGGTTAACGCGGCGGAGTCAAGACGTGTACCAAAATTATAGCAGGTTGTGCACATGACGAGAAGAGCGAAGACCGGTTCGGAGGGGATTCTGACGTTTTTGACGTCTGTGGCGATCAGGGTGTTTAGAATGTTTAGCTAACAAAAAAGAGAATTTTTATTTCAGGTACTTGCCCCCACAAACTTATCGGCTAAGCAAAAAAACGTATGATTATCGAAGGTTTGCGAGTGGTCAGTGATGTCTTAATCAGATTGTGTTGAAAAGTTTTGTGGTTCTAAATTGTGTTCAAACTTCAGGTTAACTGTCGTTGGAGTTTTGTCTTACCAAATTTTATTAAGAAAACAACCCATGGCCACTTTGTTGTCTCCAGCAATGATCTAGAATTTATATCATTGCTTTGTAGTGCTCATCATGTTTGTAATATTAATCAGATGGTTCTCTTTGATTCATCAAGAAACTTTTGAAGTTTTCTTTCAAATAATATCAGTTGGAGTCCAAGGTGACAAGAGAACACATTCTATGTCGTTTCTCATCGCGCAGTTACAAGCTAAGACGAAATGACTGCAAATTGGTAAACTTCTTACTTTCCTTATTACCGTATAGAACCCGTTTGACCATTCTACTTACTGCTTTGTTGATGTGAATACTTAAGATTGGTCAATTCAGTTATTGTGAGTATTTTTATATTTGAGAACTTTATGACTGTTTGTTTTATGTATTCAAGTATCTAAAACTCATGTATATATATATTTCGTGTGTCTCATACTTGTTTAAACGTTTCTTCACTATCTGTGATGTAACTTTCATGTCTCCATCAAATATAGACAAAAAGTATATTGATTCTTAGGATAAAAAGTATTTGTCTTCAGTGCGCTACGTATCATTGTATCACTGGTGACCTTCCTATTTGCTTGGTTTAGTTTTGTAAACGCAAACACGAATCTGTATTGTGATTGTATTGAGATTGGTGATGATTTTGCAGGCTCCAATTTTGTGCACAAGGAGTATTCAAGGAGTAAACTCTCATGTGGTTCGAGACATTACATCAAAGCCTTCTTCAACGATCGAATGGGAATAAAAGATTTTGATCAGTCAAGGTATTTTTTTGCGATATCCATGTTGTATTTTGGAGATTCACTATGGTTTTAAGCTGTGTTTAATGATTCACTATATATTAATTTTTGTGGATCAGAAAGAATTAGCTCAAAGGTTTGAGAGAGTTAAGTCTCTGGATCTGCATCCTACAGAACCATGGTAATTTTAAGCATTTGATTGTTCTCTCATGGCTTACTTGTAGTGACTGGAAGAAAAACTTTGACCATTTGGTATTTGTAATTTTGTGGAGTAATTTATATACGTTTACCTTTATTTTCTGCTACGCATAAGCTGATACCACATGTGGGTGAATAATTTTTTTTTTAATTTGTTTTTACATGCATGCACAGGTTAACCAAACGTGCAACTGAAACATTATTTTCTTTATGTATTCTATGAAGTTTCACAGACTTCTCATAGATTTGTAGGATGATTTTATGATTCATAGACCTTATTCTAATCTGGATATTGTTTGATAATCCTCAGGTGATTGCAGAGTCTTTCGAGGTGACCGAGTTACCAAGTATCTCATCTTTCTTTCTTCTGTTTTAGTAAAAATGTTATAGTTTTATTTCTTTTTTTCGCTGTATGTTTTATGTTTTCATTGATATCACCCAATTAGAGTTTAACATACAGAAGTTTTCAAATTTTGTAGGATTTTGATAAATAGTAAATTTTTCTTATGATCATAGCTTTTGTTTATTGTGACTGAGACTTCTTTTGTCTGAACCTACGACATGGAAGTGGCTTCAAGAACAAAACACACCAGTCAAATACTCATAAACAAAAGAAAACAGAGCACATGGATATTTGTTGCTACTGTATTGGAGATCTCCCAATCCCAACTACATACCGTAAATGAACCATCCCCAAGAACCTAAGATGAAGACATGATCTACCCATCAGTGGTTCTAACAGGTTGGGGAAAACTGTATTGAGATTTACCTAAAGTGTTTTTCGTTACAAGATGATTTAAGATATCCAATATTCTTAAGAATTATAGGTTCATATAAATCTATATCACTTTCTTTTTTTATCCTTTCATATCATTTAAGTTTCTACCATTTAGAAGATATAAGTGAGGAGAAAAGTTAGATACACTCTAATCCCTACAATGAATAATTCGTTTTTATAGGCTTCATCAAAGTCTTTTAGAAAACTAGGTATTTCTTCAGTTTAAATATGCTTTGCAATAATGTAATCCATTATTTTTATATACATAAAGTCAGTTGAAATGTTGTATTGAAAATTCAACTTCATTTTGTTTAAGCATTACAATAGTAATAGTAATATTTTATATAATAATCAGTGTGTAGCGAAGACCATTTTCTAATAGTACTTAAAAGAACACACAGATAAAAAAAAGTAGAGAAACATAACGATGAGTCGTAAGAAGAAAGGTAGATATTTCTAATGACTCACCAACCTGCTCTAAGAAAACGATTGGATCAGTGTTAAATGTAGGTACTCAGTATATCGTTGCAGTAAGTTTGTTTTCCGTTTTAAGCATTTCCAACTTTACTTTATCTTATATTTTGGAATAAAATTTAGAGTAAAATGCTATAATTGCACTCTATTTTTCACTCTATAATAGTGTAAAAGATTATTTTGTTCTATAACCAGATCAATCCATTTTTTTTATTGTTCATCATAAAGTACTTTTGAAATAGAGTCCAACTATATTATAAAATACTCTATTTAAAAAAATAGAATGACCATTGAATATACGCATATTTCATTGAGACCACATACTAAGCTCATTTCTTTTGCTTATACTAATATTGTGATATTATATCATACGTACTCTAAAAATATTTTGGATACCGATATACCTTCAATAATGTACTCGGGGTAAACACTTCGTTGTGAAGTAAATTAGGATTTTCAGGTTTTTCTGCATATTTGTCGTGATATCTTTATCTTTTTAACCTTCTTTCTTTACTTTGTGTAAAGATCAACTTTTAGATACATCACCCCATATCATTTGAATAGTTTTGATATTTTTGAGAAGTTTTTACAAAAGTTAGATAGCATTAACTTGGTTCTTGCTTTTACAAACAAAACTGAAAGGCCATGTTGACTTCTACGTAATACCAAATACAATATGTTTTCCATATGCAAAATTTATTAAAGTTTTAATCATTGTAGTGTATCTAACATACATTTATGAAATAACTTAAAATAGAATGCGCTTATGTTAAGATATATTATACTCCCTCCGTTTCGATTTAAATGTCGGTGTAGGGAAAAATTTTCGTTTCAAAATAAGTGTCGTTTTAAAGTTTCAATGCAAAATTTATTAATAATATTCTCCAGCTTATTTTTCTATTGGTTGAAATATGGTTAGGTGTATAAGTAATTGTGTTTTTATTTTGGAAATATACAAAATCATATGTTTTATTAATTTGTGTGTATAAACCTAGAATGACAACTAAAATGGAACGGAGAGAGTAGTAAATAGCAAAAAAGACATAAGAATACTGATTCAAGATTTAAAGATTTAAAGATTTAATTGAGTGAATTTCATTAATAATAAAAACTATTATCATTCAAATATTTATCAAAAATATAGTAAAATATTTCTGAAATACAATAAATTTATAACAAATATTAATATATTTATCTGAAATGAAGTTTATTTAACTACTTTAAAAAGGAATAATTTAAAAACTAAAATCATATGTATATAAATAATAAATGCATCAAAATACAAAATATAGTAAAATTCATCCAAAGAATGAAAACGAAAAATATTAAAATATTATTAATTTTTTTGTTTTGCGTATTTTATGAAATTTTTATTGTAAAATAATCTAAACTATTTTTAAATATAAAAAATAATGACATAAGCGTAGCTGGGAGAAAAGTTCAAGCGGTAATAATAAGGAAAAGATAACGATATTACGAGTCCACTGGTTTCTTTGACGGTCCTTTGTAGGAAATTTAACCGTTCATCTCTCTCTCTCTCTCTCACTCACCACCACTCTTTCTGATCGACTTGACTCTGGTCTCTTTGTCTCCTTTAAGTTATCTTCCGTCAATGGATTCCTTTGCTGGATTCGGCAATTCTTATGAATTCAGCAGCACTAGCTTCTTCTTCACCGCACCCACCGACTCATCTATTCTTTATGCCCCCACCGCACCCGATGCATCGGCGCTGCGACTTCTTTCCAACAGCCTCGAGTCCGTCTTTGACTCGCCGGAATCTTTCTACAGCGACGCCAAGCTTGTTCTCTCCGGCGGACGGGAATTATCCTTCCACCGCGTTCTTCTCGCAGCGAGGAGCCCCTTCTTCAGAAACGCCCTGACCACCGCCGTCGTGAAGCTCGAGCTGAAGGAGATCGCCAAGGATCACGTCGTCGGCGTTGACTCGGTGGTCGCCGTTTTAGCGTACATTTACAGCGGCAGAGTGAAGCCGCCGCCGAAAGGAGTCTCCGAATGCGCAGACGAGAGTTGCTGCCACGTGTCCTGCCGGCCGGCGGTGGATTTCATGGTGGAGGTTCTGTATTTAGCTTCCGTCTTCGAGATTCATGAACTAGCTACGCTCTACCAGAGGCATTTACTGGACGTTGTAGACAAAGTTGTTGTAATAGAGGAGACATTGCTCGTACTCAAGCTTTCTAGTATCTGTGGTGAAGCTTGCAAGAAGCTAACAGATAAGTGCTTAGAGATTATTGTCAAGTCTGATGTCGACTTAGTTACTCTTGACAAGTCATTGCCGCAACACATCGTCAAAGAGATACTTAGAGTCCGTAACGATCTCGGCTTTGAGGTGCCTGAGCTAGAGAAACATGTCTTGAATATATACAAGGCACTTGACTCTGACGATGTCGAGCTTGTCAAGATGCTTTTGACCGAAGGCCACACTAATCTTGATGATGCCTACGCTCTTCATTTCGCTGTTAAGTATTGCGATGTCAAGACCGCGAATGATCTCCTTGACCTAGAGATTGCCGACGTTAACCTTAGGAATCCAAGGGGATATACGGTGCTTCATGTTGCCGCCATGCGCAAGGAGCCTGATCTGATACTATCTCTATTGACAAAAGGGTCACGTGCATCGGAAACGTCTTTGGAAGGTAGAACGGCTCTCTTGATTGCGAAGCAAGTCACTATGTTGGCTGAGTATAATAATCTTGCGGAGCAATGCAAGCCTTCTCTCAAAGGTAGGATATGCGTGGAGATACTAGAGCAAGCGGACAAAGGAGATCCATTTCCTAGGGATGTTTCTCCCTCTCTTGCAATGGCGGACCATGAACTCAAGATGAGGCTGCTCGATCTTGAAAACAGAGGTAGTAGTATTCTCTTACTCCTTTTATGTTTGAATCGAATTCTTTGTTAGGAAAGCGAGTGAACTAATAATGATAAACTATACTTACTGTTTAGTTGCACGGGCTCAACTTCTCTTCCCAACGGAAGCACAAGTTGCAATGAATATCGCCCAAGTGAAGGGAACATCCGAGTTCACTGTGTATAGCCTCGACCCTGACTATCTCGCTGGTGCAAAGAGAACATCACCTTTTAAAATCCTAGAAGAGCATCAAAGCAGATTAAAAGCGCTTTCTAAAACCGGTATGGATCTTTTAAACATAGTTGCTTTCTAACTTGTAATAGATAACTGAAAGAAACCATGTCATCATTGATCTTGTTCTCTTTATTTAACAATCATCAGTGGAACTGGGGAAACGCTTCTTCCCACGATGTTCGGCAGTACTTGATCAGATTATGGACTGTGACGATTTGACTCAGCTGGCTTGCGGAGAAGGCGACACACCTGAGAAAAGATTACAAAAGAAGCAGAGGTACATGGAAATACAGGAGACTGTGAAGAAGGCCTATACTGAGGACAAGGAGGAACATGGAAATTCCTCTCTCTCAGCTTCGTCTTCTTCCACGTCCAAATCAAAAGCTGGAAAGAGGTCTAAACTCTACCATCGGCGTCGCTGAGACTCTTGGGGTAATTTTTTTCGCTGCACCATATATTCATGATTGTTTACTGTCTATAGTTGCCGTCATATAGTTTTTTTTTGGCCATAGGCGTCATATATTTTATTCCTCATACACATCCTGTGTTTTAGATCGCAGGTGTGTCGGAAAAAAAAAATGATGCAACATTTTGAACCAGAATTAAGCAAATTTGTGATGTATATATGCTTATGTACCATAACAATAACCCGTGATGGTGTTACAGAGTTTACAAGAAGCAAAGTGTGAAAAAATGACAAATGGTTATCTACTAATTATCTTCTTCTAAGAACCAAAATAATATTCAGTTTCCCTTGCTATCACCACAGTTTAAGGTCAACAAGAAACTGTTCTCCAAACGTTTGGCAACGTTCATGCACGAAGTTTCTTGATGCACTTTAGTCTGAAGCAGCCGGAAGTTGTTTCAAGCTTAATGTTCATCTCATAGTTTCAATGCATCCAACATTTTTATTTTATTTAATTCATTAAATATGTGAATTTCATATAAATATGAAGCTGATTTGTAACAAGTACAAAAGGTGGTGAATTATAAATGTTGAGCCAGATCTAGCATCGAAGTTGGATTACATAAGAGGCGAGATACGGAATAATAGGACATGTATACTTAACTTGCCGGATTATGAAGCCATGAGTTCTTGGTGATGGAGAAATGGTCTCTCTTGGGAAAGGTGGTTTCTAACACCGTGACTCCGTGAGAGAGCTAGGTTGAAAAACATCTATGTGACTCTTGCTTTGTGAATCTAGCTCTCTTTCACAATCTCATGACTTTTTGGGTTTCTGAATTTTACTTCTTACCCACATTTGTATGAGATTAGTCTAACAATGCCTACTGGTATTTCTTTTGAGTTTTTTTTTGAACTGTAAGAATACTTATTGAACTACAAGTGTTAAAAAGGTCTAGGTTACGCAAAATTACTCCTGAGATGGATTCGGCAGAGACTGACACTAGCTTATGCAAATTACTCCCGAGATGATTTTCTTATATATTACTGCTGAGATGGATTCCGCAGAGATTGACACTTGTTTATGCAAAATCTATCTTTCAGTTATAAAGGAAACCCCAAAAAATAAATAAAAGGTTCTTGTCAAAGTGGGATGAATGAATGATCATATCCTATACTGAACTTATGTAAAATCGTATACGCAAACAATTAAGCAAAACTTATTTGAATAAATCTCATAATTGCGAATATCAACGCTCCAAATCTTCATATCAGTGGCGTTGACAGAGCATGATTATTGGGGTTCTTAGGGGGTTCTTAGCCGAATATAAGAACCCGTCTCTTAATTTTTAACTAAAAAAGCTAAGAACCGGTTCTTAACTTTTTTTAGTTAAAAGTTAAGAGACGGATTCTTATATTCCGCTAAGAACCCTACTTTAATAACCTCCCAATAATAATGCTCTAAAGATATCCACTCGTAATCTCCGGCTGGCAAGGAGGGAAAAGGAAAGATAATGAGAGCTTCAGAAGCACTTTCCATTTTTCAAGTAGAGATAAAGACAGAGTGGCATTTATAAGCTCGCCTGAAGCGTGTTTCACAAAATTAGGCATACCCATTCGCATCAATTTGTGTTGACTGAGATCAATTCGTAATCCATATCCAGCTTGTAAGGAATAAATAAATGTAAGCATGTGTTCAACATGGCGAGTGGAGAACAAAAGAAAAAATGGGTACTGAACCCCCTCAGCATGTGTCAGAGGGAACTCAACAAAAAAGAGCACAAATCAAGAAATCAGAAAAACAAAAAGATGAAAAAAGATGTTGAAATCACAATATTAGGATTGATGATGATATCTTTCTTGCTCGTTGTTACAACATCATTCGGTGTTGTTGCTGGTGAGAAGGAAGTAGATCTTGATTCTAATGGGAATCCAGTAAAGTCCACTGCTCTGTATTTCCTCAAGGTCCAGAGTCCGGAAAGGACATCATGGATTTCGCGTTACGGAAGTAGCATATTAAGTTTCGACCCATGCCCAAAAAGAGTGGTATCGGCCCCTGCTGGAATTATGAACCCACCTGAAGCATTTGCATTTGACTTATCATCAGATGTGGTACGTGTATCAACAGAGCTTAACATCAGGTTGGTATTAATGCCCCCTATCTGCCGTGAGACCGGGTATTGGAGAGTCGAAGATAGGTCATCGTCAACCAAAGCTGTAGTCCTGACGGGATCTAAGTCGAGCAATGACAGCACCTTCACCATCATGAAATCTTCCGACGGACTTTACAAGATTTCTTTCGGCGGTGCTGACAAACCAAAGGAACTCGGTTTAGAAAAGTTAGACGACCGTGGTACATAGGTGTTAGCATTGTCGAACGGAAATCATTCTCGCTTAGGCTTTTCTTTCCACCTGGTGGTTCCGTCTTAAGAAGAGAACTCGGTTTTAAACATGTTCCGCCTTCTCCCGGCTACTCTTTGTATCTGTCTTTTCATGGTGTTTCATTTCATATCAAACATCAGTGTGTGGTTTTTTTTTCTTTTGATGTAATGTTTCATTTTAAAGAGTTGATGATGATAATTCATAATAATAATTGTAGAAGAATACTTTTAATTTTAGAATACCACGAATCTCAACCGCTGAAGAAACCATGTTGTAAGGAATAGAAAGATAATTCATTGGTCTCAATACATAGGTGACTGATGGATCTCAGATTAAATCCACTCAAAAATAGGGTACAAAATTTCGATAACGTGTATAAGAAGTAATTTCGAAAAAGTATATAGACTACAAGTTAAGTATAAAAAGTGTATACTTTATTGATTATATGAGAAGATACAACTATGGGGAGTTAGGGGTATCAATTAACAAAGGAGTACTAGGATATTGAGATTTGAGACTTTAGGCTTGCTATGGAATAATTCGGATCCTCCACTTCTTGGTCCTGATTCTACTTTTCATGGGTCTTGGGTCTGGACCGACTCTGGTTCTTCCATAATTGTTTAGCATTGTTTTCAACCTTTATTAATTTTTTTTTTTTTTTTGAAACACTCCTTTATTAATTGGTTATTACATAGATAAACTACAAATATGGAATCATTGATTCTTAGAAGCAAGAGAAAATGTGAAAGGTAGACAAAATGTTCCCAACCAGTNGTCTGGACCGACTCTGGTTCTTCCATAATTGTTTAGCATTGTTTTCAACCTTTATTAATTTTTTTTTTTTTTTTGAAACACTCCTTTATTAATTGGTTATTACATAGATAAACTACAAATATGGAATCATTGATTCTTAGAAGCAAGAGAAAATGTGAAAGGTAGACAAAATGTTCCCAACCAGTAGTAAGCACTAATTGAAAGTGTGAAACTGTGAATACAAATTGAAAATGAGTCAAAGTCAAAGACTCTATTCAACGTATCTTCGACATAGTGTTTCAAACAAATGGTTCCGTGTTCCCATCACAATTGTTTAACATTTGGGGTCAGTAATACCACAAGACTTGAGATAAATGCTAAGGACATTGCTATCGATCGGATACGAGTTTTAATAACATCACATAGACATGAATGGTGCTCTTTTAGCTGTTCACAGCATGTAGTCGACATCATCATTCTCTTAGCAATACCGTCGAAACAAACCTGAAGCGCATTTGTCGCACATGATTCTCCATTCCTCTTGGAACGACTTCCCTTGACAGCGATAGCTTTTGTCGGAGGAGGGAATGATGCCAAGAGTACGACGAATGCGATAAGCAACACTGCTACGATCTTCATGTATATATATTTGTTTGTTTATATCTCTTTTTACCAAATTGTTTGGATTCTTTTTGTTTTCTGGGTAAAAAATGTGAAGATCTGTTTAGGTATTTATTGGATAATCAAGGATTCACGTTGTATGGTATTGCGTAATAGACTCGATTCGCCTTCTTTATCAACAGTACGTAATTAGCTATGTATATATATAGACTACATGCATGCAAAGTTCAATTACTTTTCCATAATAGGTTAAGAAATTTATAGAAATACTATTTAAATTTCGAATTGGTTACCAAAAATGGTTTACAAATTATAGTAATTTATTCTAATCAATCAGAAACTGTATAAAAACTGAAAAAAGATAAGAAAGAAGCACAGATTCTTTGGTATGGTGTATCAATATTCTTTTACTGTGTTCAACATTTGGGGTTAGGCATACCACAAGACTTGAGACTAGAGCTAAGAACACTGGTATCGACCATACGGGATTTAATTATATCACACAGACATGTATGATGCTCTTTCAGACTCGCACAACATGCAGGCTTCACCGGCGCTCCACGAGCTATGCCATCAAAGCAAACCTTAACCGCACTTGTAAGACATGATTTCGCATTGCTCTTGGAACTTGTCGGAGGAGGGAATGATGCCAAGGCTATGACAAATGTGATAAGTAACAATGCTACCATCTTCATGTTTAGTTCTTCGTTTAGATTATTCGGATTCCTATTCTTGTTTAAGAAAAAATGTTTGAAAACTTGTTGGGGTATTTATTGAATCAACAATGATTAACATATCGTATGGTATTGCATAATAAACGAGTTTGCTAATCAACATGAACGTAATTAGCATTGTGCAAATATAGCCTTGAGGTAAGCAGTAAGTCAACTGGTTTGTTTGGTGTAGAAAATTATAGAAATATTATTTCTATATATTTTTTAAAAAATTGAAAGGAAAAACAAAAGAAACAGGAAATAAATAGGAGAAGTAAATGTTTTTTTTCTTGTTTAACAAGTGATATCAAAGAGCTTTGAAACAAAGAGATCAAACAATAACACAGGAATCTAACTTAATTTTATGGAAGATCCTTTGTAAAGTCCTCTCTCTCCCTCCCTCCCTTAAAACCGATTGTTGATGGATCAAAAGCAGAAACTTTACCCCATAGCATATTTCTGAGTCCAGCTCCTGGCAGTAGACTCATACTTGGCTCTGTCGGTTTTATACATGTGAGCAATCTCTGGAACCAAAGGATCATCTGGGTTTGGATCCGTTAACAATGAACATATCGAAAGCAAAACCTAGAAATTCACAATGCATTGTATAAATCAGAGTCCAGACTATTGTAAAAGAGTGTTGTTGTTTTTTTTTTATTCACCTTGGATATGGTGAGTGCAGGACTCCATTGTTCTTTCAAAATGTCGAGGCAAATGCTTCCATTGCTGTTGACATTAGGGTGAAACACCTTTGTCCTAAATGCAACCTGCATGAAGAAAAAGGCTCCTGAATCCAAGCCAACAGAACTCATCTAATGATTTAGATTAAGAAATGATTGTAAGTTACCTTTGGTGGTTTGAAAGGATAATCGGGAGGGAAGTGAATGGTTACGAGAAAGACTCCGCCAGAGTATGGACTATCGGATGGACCCATTATTGTAGCTTGCCAATGAAACATGTCTTCCGCAACTGGGCCTTTGAAGGTTTTCACAATTAATTGTTCATAGAAGACAAAATAGAAAGTTTAGTCTGTTAAACAAAATAATACTATGAGATCTATGGCATTAACTGAAAATACACGCAACAAAACATAAAGCCTCGAGTTTTCAGATGCTATCTCTTAGACTATAGATCAATTTCTCTATGAGCATAAGATAGTTGCAACGACAAGAAGACAGATCTTAGATACCCATGAGTTTGTTGTAAGAAAAAATCGCAACTTTTTTCTTATTGATTATGATAACTAGAGAGAGAGAGAGCTGCAACAGAGTATCCAGCCAGGGCTGGTCGAGCAAAATATCAAATTTGTATTCTGCACTATGGGTAATCCCAATTCAGTATCAGTTTTATTCAGTATGAATATTATTACTTAGCTGCAATGACATGATTCAAAGATCTACAATGGTTTATGTTGATTACGAGTAGAGTCAAACCAGCACTGCAGGAGGAAGGAGGATCCTTGTGGAGATCCTTGAGCTCTTTCAAGATCCGCTTCGAAGCCATTTCTTGCTTTTCTTCACAGATCCTCCAAACTCGGTTCACTAGAGATAGAGAGAGAGAGACTTCGAGTCCCAACTTTTTGGTGGGGTTTATGCTTTCTNAAAGCATTATTGGAAAACTTCTGGCTGAGGTAGAGTATTTGCAAAAAAGGAGGCTTTAAAAGGGGTTAAACCCTTAAAGGGGTTGAGCAAAAAAGTCACCGCTTCCAAAACACTGAGAAACAGATCAGACTCCATGGCGGCGGCTAAGGCTTCGTTGAAGATCAAAGGGAAAGGAAAAGGATCAAAGGAATCGTCATCAAAGTACGAGCTCTTCAAGGATTGGACCAACTGGTCGCTGAAGAAAGCAAAGGTCGCGACTCACTATGGATTCATCCCTCTCATCATCATCCTCGGCATGAAGTCAGATCCAAATACTCACCTTTTCCAGCTTCTCAGCCCCGTCTAACAACTTGGCTTAGAAAACATCTTCGTAATGTTTTAGTTGCTTTACTTTCCAAACTTTGTTCTGTTTTCTTTTTTATAATATATATATGAAATTACTTAAAAGTTTTCTTCTTTGCAAATCTGCTGCTCTGAAACAATATATCAATAAAACAACATTCATGTTCAAATTGAATTTAAAAAAAAAAAATGATCATTGAAGAAGAAAGAATTGATTTTGTGTGTTTTGTGGATTAAGGCTACCAAAACTTTGTGTTCCTTCCTTCTTTCACTCGGTTGATCGAATGTCTTGAATCAATTTCACAACTTGAGCTATATGAGGTCGTTCTTGTTGCTTCACACCAACGCAAGCCAATCCTATCTGCAGCATCTCTACCATTTCATCCTCCACACCACCACCACCACCTGATTCACTCACAATCTCCATATCAAACACTTCCCCTGTCCAATCTTTCGCCACTACATTCCTTATCCAGCTAGCCAAATCCATGTTCTCACCACTGTGTTCCGCCTCTGTAATCGCTGGACTTGCCGGCGACTTCCCCGTCAGAAGCTCGAGTAGAACCACCCCGAAGCTGTATACATCCGAAGACTGCGTGCTTCTTCTCGTGTCTGTTATTTCAGGTGCGTGGTAACCTGAAGTAAGGCAAGTCCTTTGAGGAAGAGATCTCATGATGGTCGTCAAGCCAATGTCTCCTATGCAGCCGTGGCCTTGCGAGTCTAAGAAGATGTTTGATGATTTGATGTTCCCATGGATGAGTCTCCCGTTGTTCCCTTCATGTATTTTACCCAAACCTCTCGCTGCCCCTGTTGCTATCCTCAGTCTAGCGTCCCAACTTAAAGGCACTCGATCATACGTTCCTCTGTTTCCTACACCAAACAATATCGAACATTTTTCTTTTGATTCAAGAGCAATAAAAATAATATGTAGCTAACCGTGCAGCATCTGGAAGAGGCTTCCTTGAGTGTAATAGCTATAAACAGCGAGTTTATCGTCTTTGGAATAGTAGTAAGCCTTTAGCTCAGCTACATTCTCATGTCTGATCATGCCAATCATCTCCATTTGTTGCTCAAACTCTCTTCTTCCCGCAACAACTTCCTTTAGTCGCTTCACTACCACAGCGCTCATGTCATCCATTGTTNTACCAAATAATAAAAGTCACAGTTATTGTCCGAATCACGTTTCGTGTTTTGTCCCTTGGTTCCATCGACGAGCCCCGTCTCTTTCACTGTATAAAAATATCTCCTCCAACAATCTCTCTCTCATCAGTCTCATTTCACTTTCTCTATCTCTCTCTACACTCTCTTCTCCAATGGAGTCCGCCGCTCTCTCCCGAATCGGCCTCGCCGGTCTCGCCGTAATGGGCCAGAACCTCGCCTTGAACATCGCCGAGAAAGGCTTCCCAATCTCCGTCTACAACCGAACCACATCTAAAGTCGACGAAACCCTAGATCGCGCCGCCGTCGAAGGAAACCTCCCGGTCTCCGGCCAATACTCCCCGCGCGACTTCGTCCTCTCGCTCCAACGCCCTCGTTCCCTCATCATCCTCGTCAAAGCCGGAGCCCCCGTCGACCAGACCATCGCTGCCTTCTCCGAGTACATGGAGCCCGGAGACTGCATCATCGACGGAGGAAACGAGTGGTACCAGAACACAGAGCGGCGGATCTCCGAAGCTGAGCAGAAAGGATTGCTCTACTTAGGCATGGGAGTCTCCGGCGGAGAAGAAGGGGCTCGTAACGGTCCCTCGCTGATGCCAGGAGGTTCGTTTCAGGCGTACGATAACATCAAAGACATCTTGGGGAAAGTCGCGGCTCAGGTCGAGGACGGGCCTTGCGTCACTTACATCGGTGAAGGCGGATCTGGGAACTTCGTGAAGATGGTTCACAACGGGATTGAGTATGGAGATATGCAGCTTATCTCTGAGGCTTACGACGTGTTGAAGAACGTTGGTGGGTTGAGCAACGAGGAGCTTGCGGAGATCTTCACGGAGTGGAACCGAGGTGAGCTCGAGAGTTTCTTGGTTGAGATTACTTCCGATATCTTTAGGGTTAAGGATGAGTTTGGTGATGGGGAGTTGGTGGATAAGATTTTGGATAAGACTGGTATGAAAGGTACCGGGAAATGGACTGTTCAGCAGGCGGCGGAGCTCTCTGTGGCGGCTCCGACGATTGCTGCTTCGTTGGACTGTCGGTACTTGAGCGGGTTGAAAGATGAGAGGGAGAATGCTGCTAAAGTGTTGAGAGAAGCTGGGTTGAAGGAAGAGATTGGTTCTGCGTCGAGCGGGATCGATAAGAAGAGGTTGGTTGATGATGTTAGACAAGCTCTATACGCTTCGAAGATATGTAGTTACGCTCAAGGGATGAATCTGCTTAGAGCTAAGAGCTTAGAGAAGAGCTGGAACTTGAACTTTGGTGAGTTGGCTAGGATTTGGAAAGGAGGGTGTATCATAAGGGCGGTGTTCTTGGATAGGATCAAGAAAGCTTACCAGAGGAACCCGGATTTGGCGAGCCTTGTGGTTGATCCTGAGTTCGCTAAAGAGATGGTTCAGAGACAAGCTGCTTGGAGGAGAGTGGTGGGTTTGGCTGTCTCTGCTGGGATAAGCACCCCTGGAATGTGCGCCAGTCTTGCGTATTTCGATACGTATAGGCGTGCGAGATTACCGGCGAATCTGGTGCAGGCGCAGAGAGATCTCTTTGGAGCTCATACTTACGAGAGGACTGATCGTTCTGGTGCGTACCACACTGAGTGGACTAAGCTTGCTAGGAAGAGCAATTGAGGTTTTTGTATTCGTGAAACTGTTGTCTTGCTTATGGTGGTTTTGTTAAACCCAAATTGTTTCGAGAGCATTTTGTTAAGATTTCAAAAATAAGAAATGCACTACATTGATCTTTGTTTACTCTTGGCTACTGCTAGTTCACTGACCGGCTGTCTAATCAATGTTTCAATCAAATGCACTAAGAAATCATCCGAACAGAGTAAACTCATAAATTGATAAAACCTAAGAAGGTTCATAGAGGCCTAGCACATGACCGTCCAGACATCTCACAGATGCAACCTGATTTATCAGAAAATTCAAAAAGAAACGTTAACAGTGTATATGAGATTTGAGCACTTGCAGGAAAGATAAAGAAGATGGTTGCTGCTTGTTTTTTTTACCTTGCCGTGGACTTCGTATTTGATAGAGCCATCGAGTTCGGCACCTAGCTCCATAAGTTTGGAGATTGATGTATTAATGTCAGTCACAGTGAATGATAGTAGCGAAGAGTATCCCTTTTCACTCACCACATGGTCGCTGCACCAAAACATTGATCTTCTTTATCTTTTCAATGAATGAACAAAACAAATCCCTTTTTCATCAGACAGGAACAGTAAACTGAACGTAACCAAGAAAAAAGAAAAACTACTCTCGAAGAACAAACCTAGGAAAAAAAGTTTCATTGAGACAAATGATCGAACAGGTGATCTGCATCGGTAGATATTCACGTCAATTAATACCTGGGAGATTGCATCAGAGCTAGCTTCAGAGGACCAGACTGAAGCTCGGCCCAACGTAAAGTAACGACATTGACGGAGAAATCGAGACCTTGCGCGTAGAAGCGAGCAGCTTTTGGTACATCTTTGTGTAGCTGCAAAATCCACCTGAACGACGCCGTCGCCATCTCTCACGGAAAAAACAACGATCACTTCGGTAATAAACTCCACAAATCAATTTAACACGATGCCGTTTTGATCTCTGCTTTATATATAGTCTTAAACAACATTTGATTCACAATTTCACTACTCTGTTTTCTACTACAACGACAAACAATCCGAATTTCAGAGAAAATGAAACTGATATTACACAGATATACATAGTTACAAACAATTTACAGACTGAACATATCCCGCCCGACTCATGGAATATAGCCATCAAACTTGTGTCTATTTCCCGACAAAACCTCTCAGATTGTTCCATCTACGGGTAGTTATACAGATTCTAGCCCTTGAATAGCCGAATCCGTGGCCGGGAACTTTTGGTTCTCGCTTCGCTTAGTTTAGCTTTCAAAGTGTTGTCCTTCACTCCTTGCGCCGTTAGATCAGACGTCATGGCTCTCGGATTCCAATGCCGAATCGGGCTCTCTGCTCTCCTACTTGGTTGGTAACTGCAAGAACCCTCATCGATTCCCTGAGTTTCCGACAGTAACCTCCGATGAGTTCTTATCATCTCTCCAACCGCATTGTTCCTCTCTTTCTCCCCCTTATCAGCTTCAATGTCTCTAGACTTATTCTTCTTCTTCTTCTCATTATTAGACATGGCCCACGCCATCTGATCCTCGAACTTCACCTGTAAACTCGACGGGCTTTGACTCCGTCTTCTTTCCACCGTTCCATGTTTCTTGAGCTCAAAGCAATTCGAATCTTCCTCCTCCTCCTCCTCGCTGTCCACTTCCTGAATCGGCGCGCTCGTGGCGTGAAACGGAGCCGACTCAAGTGAACTCCTACGATTCTTGGATATCTCATTACCACTCAGCTTCTGCTTACTCTCAAGAAACGCTTCTATCTCAAGCTTCAGCTTCTCCAGCACGGATCCTTCCTCACCGCTCTGGATCCTTTCGTCAAGCCACGTTTCCGCTATACAAAGAACCATCTGATCCTCCTCACCCCAACCTTCCCAGCTCTTATCCATCTTCTGCTTCAAACCGTGAACCTCCCTCTCGTAGCTCTTGATCCCTCTCGCGAACTCGTCGCATAGCCTCTCCAGCATCTTCTTCGACTTACTCCCTCTCTCAATCTCGTCGACGCAGTGAGACAGTGTCGACTTCACTTCGGATAGCTCCCGTGCGAGTTTCCTCTGCAAACTCTCGGACCGTCTCCTCAGTTTCCGCTCCTCTTCCAGCGACTGAACCGCGGAGCTTAACCGGTCGCGTTCCTTCGTGTCCTTTGAGAGCCTCTCTTCCGCGAGCTGCTTCACTAACTCGTCCATCTCGCGTCTGTCGGCTTGCTGG
>QGKV02000759.1:7292741-7307854 GCA_003260655.2 Brassica cretica | reverse complement strand
AAAAAAAAATCGAGTTCCAACAGTGTTAGAGACCATCAATTGAATAAACAATTTTATTGCCTTCATGAGTTCTTATGAAGTTGCTCTAAAACTTACAGAATTTCAAGATGATTTAAGAATGTATAAAACTATATCCTAAAATTGGTTAGTTCCCAAATATTTTCAAAATTTGCATAAAACATCATTTTAGCAACTAGCATGGTGCGATCGTATTTTAATCATGGGTTGGTGGAGCACTAATATCAGCACGGGGAGTTTTCGCTATACCTTATAATTTTACATGCCAATTTAGTCAAATGCCACTGACATGCTAATGAATCATTACCTTATCTTTTTATAATATTCGCATGTGGATTTAGATTTACTAAACACCTTTCTTACAAAATTAATGTTTAAACTTTCAATCTAGTTTGTTTTATATATGCGAAAATAAATTAATGTGTTGTTCTAACTCATAATAAATATTGAATCTCTATTATTTTATTATTAAAACTTAGAATCACTGTCTCTTAAATTTTTATATTAAGAAAATCTATATATATAAAAAAAAAGTTTTCTTCACTCCTAGGCTATCCACATAGGATAGGATGCCACGTCAGAAAGTCGAAGGCTATCGTCGCGCCACGTGTCTCTGCATTCAAAACACACCACTTTGTTAAATGAATATATCTCTTCGCATTTTCATACATACAAGTAGTATGTAACTGACTCTTTAATGCACATCAATAAGCGCTTATATGTATATAAAGAGATCCATCACAACCACTACATATTATGACAATAACTCTAAGAGATAAAGCATAGCAAAGGCTCAGTCACACTGCATCTAACATTATCGACGCCGCCTGACATCGGATTCGTTCTGCTTATGTATCTTTAAAACATCTAAAAGTTGTTTTTTTGGATCATTGAAAAGTATTCTAATTCAGAGATTATATGTTTGTTAGTATTGATTGTATAGGATGTTTAGGCATATATATTAAACAAGTATGTTTACAGATAGAAAATAGTACTCGATTTCTGTTACATATATTGTAATAGTGAATTAGACTAAAAAGAAAAAAATATGCTTATAATATGTTTTAGTTTTTAGTTTGAGGAAAAAAAAAATAATAATAATAAATAGATGTAGTGTACTATACGAGAATTATTATGATTTTGAAACTAAAACAAATACATAGGAAAATTGCACATTTTGGATGCGAGTACAGTTTATATTAACCGGGTTTAGTTTAGAGTGCAATATTATCCTAAAAAAACATATTTAGAAAGAAATTATTTTTATATCCACAAACTAGATAATTTAAGTTTTATAAAAAAAATTGAATTTTTATACATTAGTTATTTTGCTTAATTTTTTTTAAAGTTATGTTTTGAACTTCAGAAATATTATTATCACTATTTTATAAATATATTCTTAATTTTAATATTTAAAGATTAGATGAAAAAATTATAAGAAAGGTCTTCTTTTACTATCAATTTGAGATGTTAATATATTCATATTTTAGATTTACAAATAATTTTAGTACAAATATCGAAAAATATATATAGTTATTCTATTAACTAACATGTACTATATCGTAATAAAATAATTTTAAAATAATAGTTAATTTAATATATATTTTGCTGATTTATAATATTTTTGTACATAATAATATATGGTCGTATAAGTTCTGTTTGCGCATACTATTCTATAGCCAGATTAAAATTTTATGTAAGTATAAATATATAATCATCAAAGCGTACTATTCCTCCGTTTATTCGGTGTGTTTTACATTTGCTTTAGTTTATCTCTAGCAAATTACTGACATAACATAAAGCAAAAATAAATTCTCAAATATAACATAAATATAAAAAACAACAACAACAAGTACTAATAGTAGCAATGACATTGTCCTTAACAACTACAAACTATATTTTTAGTGACTAAGATTACCTCAAAGTTAAAACTTTATTTTTCACAGTATTATATACGCTAACGTGGTAATTGAAAACTTAATCTCATTCTCTTAACATAATCACAGTTACAACCAACTGAATAAGAAAATTTACACAAAATTATGTATTTTATAAAAACCAATATATTGAATTTCGCGCGTAGCGCGGACCTGTACTAGTATATATATATGATGTCTAGATCAAATGTAAGTTTGGGTTTACAAAATTTTGATACCACTTTTTTTTGTCACAGCACAAAATTTTTATACCACATATATAGAAATTTAGGACTTTTTTTCTTCTTCTCAAAATCATTTGGATACTGCTAAATTTACCAAGTGTCTTTTCTTTATGGATTCCTAATCATGTTAATATGTCAAATCTAAAAATTCATTGCCATATAATAAATCCAGTAGTGACCGTTTTATCATCAATGTATCCATTTTTGATATTAATTATGCTATCCTTAGCCGACTTAATTGAACACTGGCATTTTGGCAGCCAATAAAGCAAACAAATTGCAGAATTTTAAATGTGACTTATAACTATAACGCAGTTGAGCAAGTACATGAATTGAACACAGGCATTTTGGCAAGTACATGAATTGCCATCTCTAACTGTCACGCAGTTGAGCTCTCATCAAGATTTACTTTGCTCACCATATTATCTTGTCTTTTAGTATAGATCAAAAGGTGATGTAAAAAAAAAAATAGTATAGATCAAAAGGTTTGTTTATTTTTAGTTCAAATAATAAAAAGTAACTAAATTAATTGATTATTATTAAAAATTATTAAAAAATTTATCCAAAATATTTAAATTGTCCATACTTTTATCCCAATGATCCGAATCATTTAAATCATCAAATATTTTTATCCAAACAAATTGAAATTGTCTTAGTATCGAACCTGTAATGTAGGCCTGGACATTTTAACCTAGACCCGAAACCCGAACTGGAACCGAAAACCCGAACTGGAACATATCCGAAAATATCCGATCGTAAACCGAACTAAAATTTTACAAATATCTTTTGGGTCCAAATTTTTTTACCCGAAAAAATAGGAACCGAAATGAACCAACCCGAATAGACCCGGACCCGAAAAAACCGATCCGAATAGACCCGACATGATAAGAACCGGTTTGTACCCAACTTAAAAACCTTGTACATCCAAAAGTATGATGTTTTGTGTTCTATCTTTATATATAAAGAACAGTTTGTTTCTCTCCCAGGGCGTCCACGTCGTCTGCCACGTCACTAATTCGTGCAACGTGAGTTTGACATGTGTCCCGGCTGCTTGAAACGCATCGTTTCATTAATTTGGTTATCAATTTGTTTATGGGTCACTACGGGCCTGTACAAAAGTTTATCTAAACCCAATTCTGATCTACTTAAAGATGGTCTCCTCTCAGAGACTCTCAGTCGCCGCACAAAATTCTCTAACCCTAAGTTCGTTTATCTCTTCATCTTCTTGGCAAAAATAATCTCGAAACGTTAAACCGTCTGTCTGGATCGAATCGTCATCTTCAACGGACTCATAAACAAATTTAGTGCATCCCCTTTACTTCCCTTCTCAGATTCTTCAACTATTACTCCACTGTCGAGGTTAACCTGCTTAGGTTCTGGAAAGCTGGAAACATGAAGCTTGCTAGCAAGCTTATGGGACATACTCCTCAGCGATGCAAAGGTAATTCCGGCTTTAAAATTCATAATGATCAAACTTTTTGATTTTGTGATTCCAGTCATTTGTCATTGACAGAATCAAAAAGGTCTACACTAAACACGGGTTTGTCAATCCTATGATTGTACTTGCTATGTCTCAGGTTACAAAAACAGATTCCAGAACTTTATTAGGTATCTTCCTGAAATGGGAGACGAGGTTTCTTCTTTTTCCTCCTCCTGATTCTATTTCTTCAATCCCAAGTGCTCCTCTCTTTTTCTTTGTCAATCTGTTAAAACTGTTTTAGCTTCATAGGTTATAGTCGTTACGACACATGAAGGTGTTCCCGAAGAGTTTTATGGAGCAAAAGTCATTGGATACAGAAGGTAACTATCAACACTTAAGCTACATAACTAACTTAATGGATAAATGTTACACTCCATTTGGTAATATTATAGCTAATTCTTCTTTGATCTCTTATTCTTCTGCAGCTTCCCTTGCCCATGGTACCAAAAGGTACCCCTCTCGCTTGCGCTTAGTCCTAGAATTATCTCTGAAATTGCTCGCTTTAAGCCGGACATCATTCATGCTTCTTCTCCTGGGATTACGGTAACAATAAAAAAGAGCCTCTTAGAAATCACATTGCTTATTTACAAATGCATGTATGTGAGGAAATGCAATGAACGACTCTCCTCTATCGATTTGACTCAATCGTCGAATTGCGTCTCCACCGTCGAAGTGTGTCTCATCAGATTCTTGGAGGCTCTCCCTCTGTCTGTGATCATCTCTCTACCAGCTATATGATTGTCCATTGTAATCTGTTTCTGTTTGAAGTTTGTCTTTGAACTTTGAGTTTTTTTATGCAGATAAAAAATGGGGAGAGATGGCACGAAAGATATGTCTGGATGATGTTGAGGTGAACCCATATGCTTGCTTTTGTTTTTAATTTCTTGGACAGTCATTGCTTCCCATTTCGTCATCCGAATACCTGATTTCCTTCGTTTCCCTTTTCAGGTCAAGCTTGGAGAGCTAGAAGCTGAACTTTTTGTAATCAAGGCTATTAATGACAATTGGTAGCACTCTTTCAATGAACTTGTGGAGTTTAGGTATCCTCGCAACTGTTCTTATACAGGTAAATCTGCATCTTGGTTTAGGTCTCAGATAAATCGTTTCTTGGAAGTTTCAGGGGTCATATAGAGAGTGGAAGAGACCCTGAGAACTACTTCAAGTATTCGGTTCAAGATATCGAGAGAATCGTTCTTGATTTCTTTGATTTCTTTGAGGAAACGATGAAAGAAGAAGATTGGAGAGGTTACTTTCTCTCTTTTGTTTTTTTTTTTTTTGGTCCCCCAGCCATGTTAGTATGTTGTAGGATAGAGCCATTCTTTGAATTTTTATTCACGGGTTAGTGTTTTTACGCACCGTTCCTATTGTATAAACTCCCGTTTGTATCATCACATCTCAGGTAGGAAACAAAGATTCGGTAGTGCAGATCAGTGGTGTTGGAGACATGAGCCTTAAAAGGTTGCTGAAAGATGGGTTCGTGTTCGAACATGACTTCTTACAAGTTGTAGATGCTGTCCACATAGGATGGATACTGCTCTTTGTCTTTATCTGTGGTATCAAGTTCCTCAACTTTCAAAAGAACGTGAAGGAGAAGAGAACCTTTGTACCATAGTCTTTGAAAATTGTCGGATATTTGTANGTAGATCATTCCAAAACCTTGCTAGTAGAGTAATCATAATGCATCTTCTGAGTTAGCTTCTCAAAAGTTGATCTTTAGGCATTTCCCACCCAAAAGGTGTTCGATGAAATGCCTGAAACAACTCTTCTAAGCTTTTAGCATATTTTGCCAAAGACATTTGTTGTTAGAAGTGCTAAGATAGCCTTAGACCTGTTAGTAATGATTGCTTCCATATTATTCAACCAAAGACATTTGTTGTTTGAAATGTGTTAGTAAATGAACATTCATCTAGACATAGAGTTTGTTTAGGATCGTGTCTAAGCTTAAGGTTGATAGTTTGATTGTTCGTCTGCCATCCTTAGTTCGAAACTTGATCACCCAAGGTCTAATTCCTATGCCCATGAGTTCTCATTTTCCTTAGTTAAGAAAGTCAACTTATTTACCGCTTTTATTATTCTGAAACTGCATTAGTATTAATCATTAGTTTAGAAAACCCTTTAAATCATCGGTTGCACTTAGATTAAGTAAGTACTTGCATTCTCAGTGCTTGAAATCCCTTAGAATTAGTTCGACAATCATTTATACTACAACATTTGTCTTAGGAGCCTTGAAAACTCCTAACATCAATTTGGAACATGGAAAGTGTGATTGTGGTGTCTATGCAGTGGAGAAAATACCTTGCTCTCATGCTATAGCTGCTGGAACATCTGCTGGTTTGCATATCTCCACACTTGTATGTCCAGTGTACTCAAAGAATTTTCGGTTTACAGGATACTCAGAGAATATATATTCTTGTGTTGGACAACAAGTTGAGGAATGCACATGCTTTCCTCCGGATGTAAAGCGTGGTCCAGGAAGAATGAAGAAATCAAGATGGCAATCTTGGTTGGAGCTATCCAGGATGAGAGAACGCAAACCCCGGAAGCAACACAGGGTTTATAGATGCTCAAAATGCAAGAAAACTGGCCATACCAAACGACAATGTAAGAAATGACGTGGACGATCTTCAAGTAAGTTATCCCGAAGGTCGTCCGTTAGTCGTCCAGGGTTTTTTCTACCAGAAGACCTTCAAGTTAGTCGTCCAGTGTTTAGTCTTCCAGAAGACCTTCAAGTAAGTCGTCCAGAAGCACTTAAAGTTAGTCGTCCAGAATGTTTTCTTCCAGAAGACATTCAAGTTAGTCGTCCAGTGTTTAGTCTTCCGGAAGACCTTCAAGTAAGTCGTCCAGTTAAGCGTCCAGAGTTTTTTCTTCCAAAAGACCTTCAAGTTAGTCGACCAGTGTTTAGTCTTCCAGAAGACCTTTAAGTAGATGTGTCAACTGGGCGGGCTGACCATGGGCTAGCCCACTCCAATTCTTTGTGGGCGGGCTATGGACGTGCCCAATTAATAAATGGTCCAACTGGACAAAAGACCAATTGGTACATGGTCCAATTGGGCGAAGACCAAATGGACAATGGGTGTCCATGGACTTCCTAAAACATATTTTCACGAGTTTAACAAAAGAAAACATAGCTTTACAATTTAACCAAAAAATGGTTTTATCGTTAAAATAAAAAATTAAAAATTTTGACGGAAAACATAAATTCACAATTTTGACGGAAAAATGTATTTCATAAATTTGGCGGGAAAATGCAATTTCTCGGTTTTGGCGGGAAACATAATTTCTTGGTTTCTGCGGAAAACTTAATTTTTCGGGTTTGTCAGAAAAAACGCAATTTCTCGGTTTTGGCGGAAAAACGCAATTTCTCAATTTTGGCGGGAAAACGCAATTTTTCGGTTTTGGCGGAAAAACGCAATTCTCAATTTTGGCGGGAAAACACAATTTCTCGGTTTTAACGGGAAAACGCAATTTCTGGGTTTTAACGGGAAAAAGCAATTTCTAGGTTTGAACGGGAAAACGCAATTTTCCGGTTTTGGCGGAAAACGTAACATCTTGGATTTTGGCGGGAAAACGCAATTTCTCGGTTTTGGCGGGAAAAGCGCAACTTCTCGGATTTTGGCAGGAAAACGTAATTTCTCGGTTTTGGCGGGAAAACACAATTTCTCGGTTTTGGCGGGAAAACACAATTTCTCGGTTTTTAACGGGAAACACACAATTTCTCGGTTTTGACAGGAAATCACAATTTCTCGGTTTTGGCGGAAAAACACAATTTCTCAGTTTTTAACGGGAAAACACAATTTCTCGGTTTTTACAGGAAAACATAGATTTATAGTTTTGACAAGAAAAAAAAATATTTTTATTATTTTGGAAAGTAAGCATAATTTCAAAATTTTAGAAATAAAATCTAGACTAATAATTGAAAAATAATTACAAATATTATTGGGTATCCATGGGCATGCCCATTTGGACATGGTCTCTATTGGTCTTGGACATTTGTTTGGACCATTGTCCAATTTGGACCACCCATTACTGCCCAAAACTGAAATGGTCCAACTGGTCAAGCCCAATTGGACCGTGGACGGACCATTTGACAGCTCTACCTTCAAGTAAGTCGTCCAGAAGGTTGTCCAGTTAGTCGTCCAGTGTTTATTCTTCCAGAAGACCTTCAAGTTAGTCGTCCAGTGTTTAGTCTACGTATTAAAAATTTGTGTTATGAACTTATTTGTGTCAACTTCTTTGTCAAATTGCACTACCAAACAAATTTAAGAAGGTCTTGTCCTTTATATTATCCGAAAGGTTCTAAAAGGTCACTGCACAGAAGACTTTCCAGACTACTTACAGTTAAGTCGTCCAACATTCCAGACAACTTAACTGTAAGTCTTCTGCGCAGAAGATATGTTGCAAAATAATCAAGTTCAAATACACACATCAGCCTAATCTATCATACAAAATAATCTAACGTAGCCTGTTTATCACCCCTCATACGCACCCAGGTTGGCATCATTGTCCTTGTTCTCGAACTCATGCGCGTCAGGAAGCTCTTTAAAAATATCCACCGCCATCTTATCCCTCATAGTCTTCCCGTTGGGCTTAGCAAAGTCTTTTTTACTAAATGGCATCCCAAGAGCATGACATTCAATGTACTTTAGAGCGTACACACGACAATCATCAGCTCGGGCCTGAGGTATATTGGTCAGTCTCTCATATGTCAATGGCTCCAGACTGTATTGGGCACGTTGTTCGTCTGAGTAAGCGCACTCAACAAGCAGATAACGGACCATGTAGAGAAAAGGCTCCATTACCACATCAAGTTTTTCTGGGGAGATACTGGAACAAATGCTGTCCCAGACGACTATGTGCCTCTTAGGGATCGATATCCACATAGCAATCCAATGACTGTCGGTGTAGTTCACTGGCGCATAGACATCATCAATATTCGTCCCCCAAACCTTGTTCGATTGGAAAAATGATGGTATAGTGCCTGCATAATAATTCCACGCCCCACCAAGGAGTCTTCTTCCTAAACCATTCTGATCGGGCACCGAGTCCTTAAAATCCTTGTAGTTGAATCTCCATTGCTGAGCAAAGAGATGATCAAGGAAGCACATTCTTTCGCTCATGAAATATTGTGGGTTAGCGTCGTACCTCTTCCTCAGCACATTAATCCAAGCATCAATATGCTGCATATAAAATAGGGTACAAGTCAGAAGATATCAGACGAATTACTGGTAAGTCGTCTACGTAGAAGACTTACCAGACGACTTACAAGTAATTCGTAGACGAATTAAGTCGTCTACAAAGAAGACTTATCAGTAAGTCATCTAAGTCATAGAGAAGACTTACACAGTCCTCCAGCCACTCTAAGGAGGTCCGGAGGATGTGATACCACCAAGTTCTACTTGTACGTGATTTTTTATCGAGAGGTGTTCTATAATGACTGCAAACACAAAATGTTGAAAAACAATCAGGTTTTGTAGACTAAAGCAAGCTATTATGGGAAAAGCACGTCCCAAACCCTTCTCTCATGGCATCAACTATATCCTTGAACATCGTTTTAATATCCTCTTTGGTCAACCCACCAACAGTCGTAGTCACCTCTGAACGAGCCACTGTATGAACCTCTTCACTAGCCTCTGCAGGTGCCTCTTCACTAGCCTCTGCATGTGCCTCTTTACGAGCTTTCTTCTGAGGTCTTGGACTGTCTTCCTTCACTACCTTTTTCTTCGCTGGACTCACAACCGTCGGCTTTGTATTGACCCAAGTACCGGTGACTTCCCAGCAATCCATGGTCCACTTCCACGGTCTCTTCACAAAGATGAGTTTAATTATGTTCTCCGTGGGCGTATCCTCAACATCAAACTCCCATTTTGGAAACATTTCACCAATGTCCTTCTGAACAAAGTTGATCACCCTAGTCTGCAGTAAATAGAAGATATGAACTTAGATATTTGACGGATTAAGAAAGATGGAAAGAAAAGACTTCGCAAACGACTTATAATTAAGTCGTCTGGAAAGTCTTCCAGCTGGACGACTTAGTAGACGACTTATAATTCAGTGGTCTGAAAAGTCTTCCAGCTGGAGGACTTAGTAGAAGACTTATAATTAAGTAGTCNCAAAGCAATCAAAGCAATGAACGAGTAAAAATTACTATCAGATTAATAACACAAACGAAAAAAAAATACATGCAAATCCCAACAAAGTAGATCGAAAACGAGAACCAAATACATGCAAATCATACGGAGGAGGAACACCTACCGTTTCACCTTCGAATCGCGGAATACGATGTTGATGAGAGAGGAGAACCGTCGACAGAACCGTCAACAGATCCGCCGAGAGAACCGTCGAGAGAACCGCCAGAGAACCCTCGAGAGATCCGTCGAGAGATCCAGAGTCGGGAGGAGATGCCTCGGGAGGAGATCCGTCGGAAGGAGAACCGTCAGAGAGGAGATGCGTCGTTGAGACAAAATCCCCCTTTCAATCGCCGCGACAGAGAACGAAAGAGACGAGGAAAGTGAAACTCGATCCAAAATCGATTTTGCCCGTACGAATTTTCATCGGCCATTCCCACGACGCCACGTATCTCCTAAGGACGACACAAAACACTTCTTAGTTAAGCGGTGTCCCTCGTGATATTGGCTAATTTATATTTAAATTAAATACGATTAATGCTAAGATATGTCATTAGCATCACCGATAATGTTGCCCTAGACCAAGATGTGTATATAATAATACATATATAATCCGGTTGAAAGATACGTCCAGACATAACACGTGTTCGTACGGACAGTAAAGAATATAAAGGAGTCCAGCATGGTTGAGCATATTCTTTTTTTCTTTTTTTTTGCATATTCTCTTTTTTTATTCGTGGTGTAAAGGTATATATATTTTCAAATATAGAATCGCGCATGTTAAATAAGCAAAACTATGAAAAGTTACAAATTTTCACGCTTTATAAGTTGCACTCCCACATAAGTATCTTTTCTTAAAATATGGTGTAGTGTATAAATAAGATTAGTAGAAAATCCGACTAAAAGAAAGATCCACCAGTCCAGACTGGGACAGAGAATCAGCAAACAGGCGAGTAGGTAGATCAATGTTAGGACATACAGCTGCTGAGTTTTCGGAGGGCCGAAGGACCTGGTTGAAGTCTCCAAGAACAACCCAAGGTTTCCCTATAGAGCGTTGATCCGAGGCTATAGATATAAGGTCACACCAGAGCTCCCTTCTTTCTGTTTCATCTGTTGAGGCATACACAAAGGAAACTATCACAGGCGTGGTAAAAGTAGGCAACTTGACTTCACAACAAATCAACTAAAGAGACTTGAAGAAGACATCCATCTGCACACTAGGGTGCCAAGTTATCCAAATTTTTTCTAAATCCGAGAGTGCATAGTTATTATCATACAACCATCCAGGTAAAACTGCATTCAAAAATTTCTTTTGCTTTCCTTATTGTACATGGGTCTCAATTAAGCTCCCAAAAAGAAAATCACTACTCCAAATTCATTTTTTAAAACCATTCCGATGCGATAATTTGTTAAAACCACGCACGTTCCAGCAAAAAATTATTCATGTACACAAAAATAAATTTTAGTGGTTTTTGGGGCCTTTGCCCCGACCCCCTCTGGATCTGCGCTTTGTTCGTACAGGTATATATTGACCTTCTTCAACATCAGAGTCTGAAGAAGCCACATCAGAAGAATCAGACTCGACCTCCGACACAGAAGAAGCGTCTCTCTCCTTACTGGACTCAGCAAGAACAGATGAAGCAGTTTCCGAGAAGGATTTTAACCCCGGGTCTGAAGGGATCTCATTACCCGCTGGTAGAGGGTGGTGATCAATTTCTTTGCCCTTTTGGTCAGCCGTGAAAGAGGGGTAATTTCCTGTCTTTCCCTTCTGTTGAGTTTGGTTGCTAGAGGGCCTGCCATGGATAGGTTCATATCGTTACTTCTGCGTGTATTTCTGCTTCTGCTCTCCGTTCTTGTGGTTATGGCCCTTTGACCTGGGGCAAGCATCAGATAGGTGAACAGTGTACTTGCATCCCTTACAGGTAACTGGAGCAGCAGGGCAACGTTTGATTGTGTGACCAATCTCTTTACAGTGACTGCAAACTGGAGGCATCCAGGGACTAGAGACCGCCACTCGAGCAATATCACCAGAATCAAACTGAACGTTGACAGCTTCAGGTAGGGGTTTTCTCGGATCGATGATCGTTAGAAACTTTGCAACATCCAAGATAGTTTTATTTGCAGTGGCTGGCTGCAGGTATTTGGGGTGTCCAACTAAGCCAGCTATGCACTCTAGGCCATCTTTGTTGAAGAACTAAAGCGGAACGTTGCGAAGCTCGAGCCAGATGGGGGCGGAAGTGAGAGCAGGCTTTTCAGGCAGAAAACCCGGTTCCCAGTGAGCTACAAACATAGTTTGCCCTTCAAACTGCCAGAGCCTTTGAGTTATAATGTGATGCCTAGTTTCCGCATTCGGAATACTAAATAAGTATGCGTGGCCTTCGAGTTTGGAGACAGTGATGTCGCGAAACCGTATACTCCAGATACCATTTGCAATAGTGTGAATGAGACCTTGAGCCGGAGGGTCTGAGTAGAATTGACCAATGACGAAGCATTCCCAGGCTTTCATGTTTTTCTCAATGACTAAATTTGGAATTTGCACACATAGTTCTCCGGAGGGAAGCGTGAACGGTTCTCCCTTCTTTTCCAGTTTCTTGCCTTTACATTTGAATAGCCTTACCCACTCATCATTGGGTTTAACAGCAGGAGGAGTCAAGGTATTTTTCAGGACCTTCTCTGTAGTTTTCGGAGTGGTATCTCCTTGAACTTGTGATTCAGGGTTCACCACGGCGGCGGGTAGCGCAGATTTTGGTGTCGTTGTCTCAGAAGAGATCACAACTGTGGGTTTTGCAGAGCTTGGAGCGGCATCACCTAGGTCTTGTGATTCTGGGTTGGCCACCACGGTGGGGAGCACAGATTTAGGTGTCGTAGTTTCAGAAGAGACCGCAACAATGGACTTTGCAGAGCTTGGAGCGGCAGCGCCAATGTCTTGCAATTCTGGGTTCACCACCACGGCGGGAAGCGCAGACTGATTTGTCGAAGTCTCCTGAGTGATTCCAACAAATTCTTTGGTAAAGGTTAACGGAATCTCATCGTTGTCCATAAGGTCAAGATCGATTGCGCCATTTTCAATTTGCCCTGTAGCGTTGTGCTCCAAAAGCAGATCTGAAAAGGGGTTTGTGTCCGAGCCAGCTATATCAGCGGCTGCAAGGTCACAATTGACCGGGGAGGAACTAGCAGTAGACTGGGCAATTTGCTGCTTGTTATCGCCGGAAGTTTGAGTCGAGGATGATGGCGAAGTGGAGGCGGACCTTCCTGGTGAGGATTGCTTGGCCTTCTTCTTCTTCTTTGTCGTCATGATGAAAGGGAGAGATGACGGTGGATTGGAACAGGGTTCCGATGCCTAGAGGGACGTCGGAGGTGAGCAGCAAAAGAACTCAGGGCTTAACGGTCGGAAATCGCCAGGAGAGAGAATCACCAGGAGGGAGAAAGAAAAACCGATTGAGAGACTTTTTCTTCAAATCTTGGCTATGCTTCAAAAGGCGCCTTGAACCAATTGCAAAAAAAATTCGATTGTGTCTTAGTCAATGAAGAATGGCTGCAATTATACCCCCTCTCACTTGCTGTTTTCGGTGAACCAGCCTTCTCTGATCATGCCTCCATATCTCTCTCTTTAAACACTGGCGCTCCGAAGCAAGCCTTTTCGCTTCTTCAACTATCTGCTGCAGAATGAAGCTTTTTTGGATATCGTAGCAAGTCATTGGTTCTCGTTCAGCNACAGCGGGAAGCGCAGACTGATTTGTCGAAGTCTCCTGAGTGATTCCAACAAATTCTTTGGTAAAGGTTAACGGAATCTCATCGTTGTCCATAAGGTCAAGATCGATTGCGCCATTTTCAATTTGCCCTGTAGCGTTGTGCTCCAAAAGCAGATCTGAAAAGGGGTTTGTGTCCGAGCCAGCTATATCAGCGGCTGCAAGGTCACAATTGACCGGGGAGGAACTAGCAGTAGACTGGGCAATTTGCTGCTTGTTATCGCCGGAAGTTTGAGTCGAGGATGATGGCGAAGTGGAGGCGGACCTTCCTGGTGAGGATTGCTTGGCCTTCTTCTTCTTCTTTGTCGTCATGATGAAAGGGAGAGATGACGGTGGATTGGAACAGGGTTCCGATGCCTAGAGGGACGTCGGAGGTGAGCAGCAAAAGAACTCAGGGCTTAACGGTCGGAAATCGCCAGGAGAGAGAATCACCAGGAGGGAGAAAGAAAAACCGATTGAGAGACTTTTTCTTCAAATCTTGGCTATGCTTCAAAAGGCGCCTTGAACCAATTGCAAAAAAAATTCGATTGTGTCTTAGTCAATGAAGAATGGCTGCAATTATACCCCCTCTCACTTGCTGTTTTCGGTGAACCAGCCTTCTCTGATCATGCCTCCATATCTCTCTCTTTAAACACTGGCGCTCCGAAGCAAGCCTTTTCGCTTCTTCAACTATCTGCTGCAGAATGAAGCTTTTTTGGATATCGTAGCAAGTCATTGGTTCTCGTTCAGCATCAGAGGTTCAGCTATGTTTCGATTGGCCAGAAAATTAAAAACATTGAAAAAGGTGATTAGGGAATTCAGTAAGCAAAATTATTCTGACATCGAGAAGAGAGTTATGGAAGCTTCTGAGGCTTTAGCATCAGCTCAAATCCGCACTCTAAATGATCCCTCTATTGCAAATGCTCAATCTGAGATGGCTCTTCAGGAGAAATGGCAAACATTATCCAATGCGGAGGAATCTTTCTTCCACCAGCGTTCGAGTCTCTTGGATATCAGTTGGAGATAGAAACACTCCTTATTTTCATCGAATGGCGAATGCAAAACAGTCTATCAATCACATTCACTATCTAATTGATGAGGATGAGGTGCGTCATGAGTCTCAAGATGAGATCCAAAACCTATGTGTCAGCTACTTCACAAACCTTCTGGGAAAGCCAGTGGAACCTGCTCTGTTCATTCAAGAAGACATAACATCTCTGTTGAATTTTCATGCTCTCCATCTCAGCAAACTGGCTTAATTTCTCCTTTCACTAGTGAGGATATCCGTTCAGCGTTCTTCTCCCTCCCTCACAATAAAGCTAGTGGCCAGGACGGATACACTCATGAGTTCTTTACGAGTTGCTGGTCTGTGGTAGGAGGAGAAGTCACTACTGCTGTGGCTGAATTCTTCAACTCCGGTCACCTCCTCAAGCAGATGAATGCCACCAACCTTGCGCTCATTCCTAAAATCCCAAACGCTTCAAAGACTTCAGATTTCAGGCCGATATCGTGTTTAAATACTACTTATAAGGTGATCTCGAAGCTCTTATCTGATCGTTTGAAGGGAATCTTGAACTCAGCTATAGGTCAATCCCAATAAG
>QGKV02000759.1:7258360-7277757 GCA_003260655.2 Brassica cretica | reverse complement strand
AGTTGATCGACGCTTATGTTCAGGTAATTGTTGTTCTGTTGATAAATGATAATTTTCATAATCTTGACACTTATTTTAATCATAAAGTCTACCAAGTTGATAAATGAATTCTCTTATATTAGGAAAATGGTGGAGATGCGGCTAAGCTTGAAGTTCCACTGTCACAGTGTTTTATTGATACAATAGGCCAGACAAAGAAATTCAGAATCAAGGTCGCCCACTACAATTTCACTTCAACCCGACTGTCCTTGACCGCTACCAAGATAGTCTCACCAGCAGTTTTACCACCAAATAATCCGCCACTCAACACGCCACCTACTCTTCTTGGCGCACAAAACCATCGTCCAGGAGCTGAAGTGGAAATCTCAGATGTAGCTGAGAGCAGTGGTGGTGGTACTTCAGCCACTGACGACCAGATTGGTATAGACTGTCCAGTCAGCATGCTTCTCTAATAACAGTCTTCTTATTTCTCTTCAGTCAGTTTGTTTTTTCATCTTGCTAAGACAATTTCATTTTGGAAAAACGTTATGGTTTTCTTATCCTATTAAGTTGTTTGGTTTTCATTCCTATCTTGGTTATGCAGTCTTTAAAATTTTATGTATTCGTGTTCATTATTGTACTATGAACAAACATGTAAACATAATACAATGCATGGAGTCGAATAAGGAATACGTACAATTCATGCATTGATTCGTTTGCGTCCAGCTGTTAATTATTACACTTCGATCTACCACATATTTGCCATCATAAATCAAAATCGATTTCTCCAACCTTAACTGACCCAATAGAATATTCTTCAAGCTGGCCACAAATTTAATAAAGGATATTGCCATATTTCATGCCAATAATGCAGACTGCATTCATTAAGAATTAAATAGAATATATACTACCATTAATACAAATAACTAAAGATATGTAAAAACCACATAACGTTTTGAAAAGAAATATTCGGGTCTTTCACTAAGGTCTACCCACATATCCATCGCCTCTCAGCCTGCAAAAAATTGACCTCGGCAACCGTGAAAGATTTACGAATCAATCTTATATTCTGTGTAAGATTTTTTGTATTTCGATTATGTATTTGCTTTCTTTTGTTTTGTTCTGATTTGTTATTGTGTCTATAGAAAATTTCGTTGTTGTTTTCTGTTTTGCTTTGCTTTTGATAATCCTGTTGAGTCTTGGTTTTTCAATAAGTTGTGTACGAGTCAATAAACCCAAAAAAATGTTATTTCCTGGTTATTTAAGATTGTTTACTTATGGAAAAAAACTTATATATGGGATTTAACTCTTATTAGGTATTGCGCTCCCGGAGACAGGAAGTGATTGTTGATCTGAGCTTTTGTATTTTGTGTAAGTTATTAGTGTATTATTTATACAATAAGATTTCACTTAGTCTAACATTTTACTATTCTTCGTTTTGTTTAAAGCACGGCCGTCCCTCAACACCATGGTCAAACCAACTTCCAAAGATCCTCCGTTTCTAGGAGGTATTTGAATTTATAAATTTATTTTTGAATCAAAAAACATTATNTCTGTCTATGATAATGAGGAGCAGTGCACGTTCATCATTCTCGGAGATGCTGGGAAAGAGCTCACTAGCAGAAAAGCAACAGAGATGATCAACGCTTATGTTCAGGTAATTGTTGTTCTGTTGATAAATGATAATTTTCATAATCTTGACACTTATTTTAATCATAAAGTCTACCAAGTTGATAAATGAATTCTCTTATATTAGGAAAATGGTGGAGATGCGGCTGAGCTTGAAGTTCCACTGCCACAATGTTTTATTGATACAATAGGCCAGACAAAGAAATTCAGGATCAAAGTCGCCCACTACAATTTCACTTCAACCCGACTGTCCTTGAACGCTACCAAGATAGTCTCACCAGCAGTTTTACCACCAAAGAATCCGCCACTCAACACGCCACCTACTCTTCTTGGCGCACAAAAGCATCGTCCAGGAGCTGAAGTCGAAATCTCAGATGTAGCTGAGAGCAGTGGTGGTGGTACTTCAGCCACTGACGACCAAAAGAAAGCTAAGCGTACCAAGCCTAGTGGCTAGATCTCATGCACCAAAATCACTCCATCAGTGGATGGTACAGACTGCCTAGTCAGCATCTCTCTCTAATAAGAGTCTTCTGATTTCTCTTAAGTCAGTTTGTTTTTTCATCTTGCTAAGACAATTTCATTTTGGAAAAACGTTTTGGTTTTCTTATCTTATTAAGTTGTTTGGTTTTCATTCCTATCTTGGTTATGCAGTCTTTAAAATTTTATGTATTCGTGTTCATTATTGTACTATGAACAGGTAAACATAATACAATGCATGGAGTCGAATAAGGAATACGTACAATTCATGCATTGATTCGTTTGCGTCCAGCTGTTAATTATTACACTTTGATCAACCACATATTTGTCATCATAAATAAAAATCGATTTATCCAACCTTAACTGACCCAATAGAATATTCTTCAATCTGGCCACAAATTTAATAAAGGATATTGCCATATTTCATGCCAATAATGCAGACTGCATTCATTAAGAATTAAATAGAATATACACGACCATTAATACAAATAACTAAAGATATGTAAAAACCACATAACGTTTTGAAAAGAAATATTCGGGTCTTTCACTAAGGTCTACCCACATATCCATCGCCTCTCAGCCTGCAAAAAATTGACCTCGGCAACCGTGAAAGATTTACGAGTCAATCTTATATTCCGTGTAAGATTTTTTGTATTTCGATTATGTATTTGCTTTCTTTTACTTTGTTCTGATTTGTTATTGTGTCTATTGAAAATTTCGTTGTTGTTTTCTGTTTTGCTTTGCTGTTGATAATCCTGTTGACTCTTGGTTTTTAATAAGTTGTGTACGAATCAATACACCCCAAGAAAATCCTGGTTATTTAAGATTGTTTACTTATGGAAAAAAGCTTATATATNTTTTAAAATTCAAAACTTATTTATATATTATATAATTTCATTTTAATTCGGCCAAAAAAAAATTTTCTATTCGATTTAATTTCAATTAAAATTTTATTAATAAATTAAATAAATATAATTTTTATTTATAAATTCAGTAAATAGAAAACAAAGTAATTGCGTCGCTAATTCCCGATGTATTAACGAGGAAAATTAACGACGAAATATCGAGGAACAATTAACGAGGATTTTACGTGGATTTAGTTACGATTCTATTACGACGAATTGTTTTCGTGTTCCTTACGTTTTTACGATGAATTTATTTAGAGGTTTTTGTGGGTCTTTTACGACGAATCATTTACGAGTTTCTTACGAGGAAGCACAACGACCGCGTTACGTGGAAACCCCACGTGGTTTTTACGACGAAAACTTAATTCTTCTTTACGAGGAAAATATAACCTCGCTAATTAACGAGGAAATGGCGACGAATCTTCTCTTACGACAATCATATAACGACGAAACGCCTTTCATCGCCATTTCCTCGTAAGCCTTCTTTTCCGAGGAAATAACGACGATTTTGGCCGTCGTTAAATTTGTGTTTTCTTGTAGTGCAACTTGAGGAGGGGTATTAGGATATATCTAGACATGTTTATCTATTAGATTATATTTCATTATTATGATTGTATTAGATTTCCTTGTATTGATAGGATTAGGACAACATAGCTTGTATATAAGGACCTTGAGGTCTTGAAGGAATAACATAGAAACAATTATCGAATTGTATATCTTATCATGGTATTAGAGCCGGTCCAATACCCTGACCCATTAATCCGGTCCGGACAGTGGCCCGATCATCCCATTAGCTGATGGCCCATAGAAGGCTCAGTTCTGCCGAGATCGCTAGAAAATAAAGCATGATTTCGGAGGGGGTATGATGGATTCTGCGAGATTAGTGGTTATACGCACCATTATCTCGAGGGAGGGTGTTGGAGAGAAGATCCCACATCGCAAATATGAAAGAGACTTGAGTAATATATAAGGGACTTGGGCTAATCCACTAATTGTCAATTGGTTTTAAGTTAGAAGCCGAGGAAACTTATCACTAACAAACAAAAAGGGATGAACTTAATGATAATTTTAGGGAAATTGCGTTGTATAACTTTCAAACGATTAATAATTCACTATCTCACTAAATGATCTAATTCGCCGATATACCTTTTCTCTTTTATACAAAATTGACATATTGTCCTCAGTAATAACCAGGGAAATCTGCAAAAAAAAATGATTAATACTCACCGTGGAAAAGTAACTTGTGTCCTTCGTTATTCACACCCTCTCATTTTTGTTTTGCCTTCTTTTAGTTTTCGAAGGTGAATAATAGTTTTCATCAATGATTTGGCCACTGCATATACACCGCCAACGTTTATGGTGTTTATCTCCGATCAAAATCAGTTATTCCATCGTTTTTTCTTGGTACGGCGACTCAGCTTCTCGGAATCGGGAATCGGCAAGAATACAACACAGACTGTAAGTTCTGATTGTGGCTTAAGTTTTTTGTTTCAGAATCTGGGTAAATCGGTGAAATCAAATAGGATGGTTGATTAAGTGTTTGTATTTGTGTAGCTACTGAAATATATTGTTGTCTTTTGCTGAATCAGTTGTTCCTCTTGTTTGATCTACTTCGCTTTTGTTGCATGTCTGGTAAAATAGGGAAAACAAAGGATGATGGTTGATTAAGTGTTTATGTTTGCTCGCTTTTGTAAGTATTTTTTTGACTGCTTCAAAATAGTCAATTTGTCGGGGTAAAGCGTTTTGCGGTGAGGCATCCACTTGTTTTCCTAGTTTGTTGTTCTCGTGTTACCTGTTATTTAATTTGCGAGGCCACTGGCTCTTTATTTTCCATTCCACTTTGTGTAGTCTACTGATTTCTATTCTAGTACATATGTATGCTACACCATACGTATATAGACTGATGTTTTCCATTCCATTGACTGCAACCTGTAATCTCTTTGTCTGTTCACACTGCATAGATTTGTTTTAAAGTATTCTACTAATATCAAAAAGCTCAGTTGGTAACTGAGAAGGACTTTGAGATCTGGTGGCTGTTTGTGGGGAAGCCAATCCATTATGCTCTTCAAGACTTTGACCTCGTGACTGGTCTTAATTGTGGCGAAAGTGGGGGCTTCCACGGTGAGGCGCAAGAGAAAGCTATTGGGCGAGTGAAGGAAACCATTTATAAACTCGAGCTTACATTTTGTTTTTTTTTTCTATTCTATTTGGCAAACGTATAATAGAAATGATATTCCACAGTACATAAGCATGAGTTATGTTTTGTTGTTGTAATTAATATGAATCTTGGTTTATGTATATTGATCAATTACTAAACATTTACAAACTCGAGCTTACATTTAGTTAACCACACCTATAAAAGTGTAAACTTCATACAAATTTCTATATTCTATTTATAATGATTATATTTTACATTTGAAAGTAGATTATTTCAATGAATGATCTATATTGTATAGTTTAATATTACATAATATAGTTTAAAATTACATAATATTATGTACTATTTTAAGATTTTGATATTTGGGTTTAGGATTTAATTTTGGGTTTGGGGTTTAGGGTTTAGGGCTTAGTGATTAGGGTTTAGGGTTTAGGGTTTAGCATTTGGAAGGTGGGGGTTGAGGTTGGGGTCAATATAACTTCTTACATACAAGCATAGACATTTCATAATTTCAGCAATATGTATTGTACTATTTATTTTGTTCCATTCTATTTAGGTTTAGAATATATATTTGTATTTAAGATTTATATTTGGATTTAGGGTTTAGTGATTAGGGTGGATTTAAATTTGGGTTTAGAGTTTAAATTTGGATTTAGGGTTTAGTGATTAGGGTTTAGAGTTTAAATTTAGGTTTAGGGTTTAGTAATTAAGGTGTAGGGTTTAGTATTTTGAATGTGGGGTTGAGGTTGAGGTCAACATAACTTCTTACATGCAAAACATATATATTTCATAATTTCACTAGTATATACTATACTATTTATTTTCTTCCATTCTATTTGGGTTTATGATTTATATTTGTATTTAAGATTTATATTTGGGTTCAGGGTTTAGTGATTAGAGTTTAGAATTTAGAATTTAGTATTTAGTATTTAGTATTTGGTATTTGGATGGTGGGGTTGATGTTAGGTCATCATCAACTTTTTACATGCAAGCATATACATTTCATAATTTCATAAATATGTACTATAATGTTTATGTTGTTCCATTCTATTTTGGTTTAGGGTTTAGATTTTGATTTAAGCTTTATATTTTGGGATTAAATTAAGATTTAAGGTTTAATATTTAGGGGTTGTGGATGGGCTGGGATATGCTTTATTATTTTGAGTTGATATGAGATTGGTGTTTTATTATATTTTGTTGATATGGAATATAACACTCTCGTTTGACTGGGAAAAATAAATGGAATACACCATTTATTGTGAGAGTGTTCATATTTTGTCTATATATTTATTAAAAGGGAATTAGGTGAGATGACGCTAAAAAGAAACATAATTCATTGAGTAGCCAGTTGCCCTAATTTTTCACTGTTCTACTTGTCTTTTATATAATATTGATGTATTACCCTTGCTTAAAACCGGAGAAACCTGCTAGAAAAAAATGAAATTAATAATTATTGTTTTCCAAAAATATGTCGTGTCCCTTGTAGATTCATATCCATTTGAATAGTTTCACCTCTGATTGTCTCCACATCCCAATTTGCGATGATCCTTGCCGACAAGATTTGTGCAGTGGCGATCACCTCCATCTATACAAACGGCACAATCATCACGATCGATTATTTCATCGCCACCACCGTATGTTCTTCTCTTCTATTTACTGTATCAACAACCAAATCCGTCTCTCAAATGCGGTTATATGTACTATCTCCATTGATGTCGCCAGATATACTTATATTTTGTCGCAGTGAATGACCTAAGTTAATTGGAGAAGATGAACAGTTTTGTTTATTTTGTTCTATTCTATTTGCATATAGAATAGAAATGTAAAATAATATGTATTGTGTTTTTTCTATTCCTATTGTGTAATGCGATATATTTAGAAGATGAGGAGGTATGGGGTCAACATCAACTTCTTCTACGAAATTATAGACATTTCATAGTTTTACCAATATATACCATGTTATTTATTTGGTTCCATTCTATTTGGGTTTAGAATTTATATTTGGATTTAGAGTTTGTATTTGAGTTTAGGGTTTAGGGTTTAGTATTAAGGGGTTGGGGTGGGATTTGGATAATGTTTAGTATATAGGGGTTAGAGTTGGGATAATGTTTAGTATTAGAATATGTGAGTGAGGTTAAAAATCTGTATTATTTCGGTGATGTGGAATAGAACACTGAAGCATATGTATGTGGTCATAAATATGTGACGTGGTTCCTTATATTCTCTCAGATGTGATTTAAATATTAGCCATACCTCAATTTTTTTACATCATCTAATCTACTATCTTTCACCGGTTACTTGCACCAACCAAGGGTATTACCGGATCAAATAGACCTTAAATATTACTTACCCAATTATGTCAAAATCAATGTTATTCTCTTAATTTCACTTCAAATTTTAGCTATTGGACAAATTGACCCTATTAAACACAATAAAACATATGTGATTATTAAGTTGGTGACGTGAAAGATGTATCTTCTCTCATAAGATTATAGTCCGTGGTAAATAATGGTCATACATGATGTTGTCAACGTCATCTTACTATCTCTCTTTTTCACCGGTTACTTGTACGCCCGAGGAGTAAAACCGGCTCAGATCAATCTTAATTGTTAAATACTTTATTATGTCAAAATCAGTGTTTTGCGCTTAATTTTCATCCCAATTTAGTCAATTTGCAATCCCATAATGTTATATATAGACTAATAAAAATAAGTTTAGTTTAAATCAACGTGGTCCAATGAATTGTCGNGTAAACGAAAACTTAAATTATATCAAAAATAATTCTATTCAATGATAATAACAATTTAAATTGATTATTTTTTAAAAAAATACAAATTTCAAAAATATTGTTTGAAAGAAAATTCATTTATCTTTCGAATATAAAATGAAAATATTATAATTAAATAATAAAAAATATAAATAAAAACCATAAATTTAGCAAATGACAACTGAGTTATATTATGCTAAAATTTTCTTTCTAACAACTTAGCAAATGACAAATGAGTTATGAGCAAATAATACCATATATTTTTTAAAAACGTAGTCATTCTTAAATATTTTTTTAATAAATAATTATTTTTAAATTTAATCAACTGAAAATAATATCCGTACAATTGTGTGAGTCAAATTTTTGTTTTATTGTTGCATGTTATATATTAGTGCTGCATGTTTTAGGTAACATTTTAATGATGCACGTTTTTTAAAATCTCCATTATTAAAATTATGCACGTAAAGATAACTCATGAGTTTTTTTGGTTGATTAAATGACATTATTTCCAAATTTATTTAAGGATATTTTATTAAGCTAATCGAAAAAGGCAAACAATAAAATATGAAGTTTAAATTCATTTAATCATATTTCATTAATTTAACTGAAAAGACAAGTAATAAATTAGGAAGTTTTATTCGTTTTATGATATTTCATAAATGCAACTGAAAAAGATAAGTAAAAAAATAGAGAATTTAATTAATGGAATAAGAACATTTTCAAAAGATACATCTCTTTTAATAATATAGATAAGAGCATTCGATACAGATTCAATCTCACCCGTCGATTTATATAACTCTATCGCGGCCGTTGGAACATCTGGGCAGGTACGGCCCACGTTAAAATCAATAACTTTAGTTGTTCAGAAAAAAAAACTTTTTTCTAAAGTAAATAATTAAATAAAATAACATATCTAGGTTACAAGCTTTTAACTAGCCATGACCATTCACGTATTCGGTTCGGTTCCGGTTAAAAACCATTCGGTTTCGACTATCTCTGATAAATCATTGTTATAATCACTAGGTACTTATGAAATTTTGGTTCAGTTTTGGTTCGGTATCAGATCAATTATGGATACCCATTAATATGTGAATCAAATATATATATATATATATATGGTTTGTTGGTAACAATATTCTCATTTTTCTTGTCCATTCTGAGTTTGAGTAGGGTTGATGACATTTTACTTTATATTAGAAAGCTGAAACTTGTTTTTCAAATATTTAGGTGAGTAACCGTTTGGTTTTCGGTTCGGTACTAGTTCGATTATTTTGGAAATAAAAATACAGGAATCATTCGGGTATTTGAGGGTTTCGGTTCGGTTCCGATTTTTTGCCTAGCTAAAAGTTTTAACTCTCTTTAATATTTTTGGATTTCAATTCTTGATTTTTTTTTATTATATGCCATAACTCATAGTTTACAAAAAAAATTAAGAGCAAATTAGGTGAATACCCTAAAAGAAGGGGAATACCATAGAAGGGAGGGAAATGTTTATGATTGGGGTGGAAAAAGGAGGGGAAATAGGGTATGCAGTTAAATAGGATAGATTTGGGGTGTAGAAGGTAAAAATTTTCAAAAATTAAATAGTCTAGATTATTTTATGTTATTTTGTATGTAAAATAAAAATAAAAAACTAAATTTAAGTAATTTTCTATATATTTTTAAAACTTAAATTTTTTCTTATATTATTAAATATCTAATATATTAGTATTATATAAAAATTAATTAATTTATTAAATTGTGGTTGACATAATAGTCCACTGATCCAACAAATTGTCCAATTGTGAGTCTGGATCGGATTTAAAAACATTGCCTAAATCAAATATCCAATGTATATCCGCAACTACAAGATTTTTGGAAATGTACATATTATATAAAAGTTATATGAAAATACCTTTAGAAATCCGATTTTCTTAACATCAATTGGATCTAAAAATGAATTAAGTATATATATTCCTTATCCATTATCCATGTAACAACGCCGTTATATTGTGTAGACTCCGTTAAATCTTTAATTTTTTTTGTAATTTGGTCAAAAGACAAAGCCGTCGCTTCCGGTTCACACGAGCCGCACGAGTGCTTCGATTAAAGCCGATTCCGTCTAGGTCTCCGTCTTCTCACCTTTCACAAAACTCAATTCTCTCCTCTCTCTCTCTCTGCGTCTATTGATCGGAGACGTTGTGATCATCAGAACCGGAGGTCGGTAACAGGAAACTCTTCATCTCATCCGGTTATCGGAATCCGAGGGGTTTTTGGTCATTTGATGGAAGATAGTGTGGTGGATGATGTGATAAAGAGGTTATTGGGGGCCAAACAAGGGAAGACGACGAAGCAGGTGCAGTTGACGGAGGACGAGATCAAACATCTCTGTTCCACCGCCAAGCAAATCTTTCTCAGTCAACCTAATCTCCTCGAACTCGAGGCGCCCATCAAGATTTGTGGTATCTTCTTTCATTAGATTCTGTTGCTTGCTTATCTCTTGATTGATAGCTAATCAGAGATGTTTAATCTTTGATGGTAGCGTTTGGTCAATAGGTGCATTTTTATAACGGTGTCGTTTTGATGGTTTATGGCAGGAGATACTCATGGTCAGTTCTCAGATCTCTTGAGGTTGTTTGAGTACGGTGGCTACCCACCTGCTGCGAACTATCTGTTCCTTGGGGACTATGTAGACCGTGGTAAGCAGAGTGTTGAGACCATATGCCTCCTCCTCGCCTACAAGATCAAATACAAAGAGAACTTCTTTCTCCTGCGTGGGAACCATGAGTGTGCTTCTATAAACCGTATCTACGGATTCTATGACGAGTGCAAGAAGAGGTATAGCGTTAAAGTGTGGAAGATATTCACTGACTGTTTTAACTGTCTCCCTGTTGCTGCTCTTATCGATGAAAAGATTCTCTGTATGCACGGTGGGCTATCCCCTGAGTTGAAGCATTTGGATGAGATCAGGAACATTGCTCGTCCCGTTGATATTCCTGATCATGGACTGCTGTGTGATCTGTTGTGGTCTGATCCGGATAAGGACATTGAAGGGTGGGGAGAGAATGACAGGGGAGTTTCTTACACCTTTGGGGTTGATAAGGTTGAGGAGTTTCTTCAAAAGCATGACCTTGACTTAATCTGCAGAGCTCATCAGGTACTTTGAGTAAACTGTTCTCAGTTTCAAACTATATTTGTTGAATAATCTGCAGTGTTTGGTTAACTTCTCATAGTAGAGGCTAGTAGGCTACTAAAGCTGATGGCTTTGCTAGATTCTTGAAGTTGGAATGTTATGTTTTAAGCTAATGAAGTTTGATAATTTTTCCTTTAGGTTGTGGAAGATGGGTATGAGTTCTTTGCAAATAGGCAGCTAGTTACGATATTCTCGGCCCCAAACTACTGTGGAGAGTTTGACAACGCCGGTGCGATGATGAGTGTGGATGATTCCCTGACATGCTCTTTTCAAATACTTAAAGCGTCTGAAAAGAAAGGAAATTTCGGGTTTGGCAAGAATGGCAGGCGAGGAACCCCACCTCGCAAGGTTAGCTTCTTTTAAAAGCATGAAACGATAGATTTAGTTAAGTCTTTTAATCAATACCATCTTATGCAAAATCATTGTTCTCGCTTTCTCTTTAGGGTGGTGGAAAAGGCTGAAGACAAAATAAATCATGTTTCTTGGCTCAAGACACTTTGCTTGAATTGAATGTTATTATCATCAAACTGTCATCTTCTTCTGCTCTGGATCACTTATGACAAAGGGGTATTCCTATCTTTTCCCTCAAGGAGTGAATATGAAATATCTGACTATATAAATCTTTTGTATCTTTGAGTGAATCTTAGATATTATCTGTGAGATATACTTTGTGTTGTTTTTTTTTCGCTAAAACATTTAATGAAAACCCTGATGTTCTCCTCTGACGTTGTAACTTGGATAAAACGGCAAGCTGTATCGTTTAGAAACTTAAAAATGATAGGTCAAAGTTTGGCAAAACCCTAGTTCCATCTTGATTAGAAGAAAACTAGTTATCTTTGTAGAAGAAATTAGAAAACTGGAAATTGAACTAGTTCGAAAACAAACAATTTCACTTTCTCGATGGCCAAACAGCCGTGAAGCAACTATTAGAACCACTATGTGACGGCTTATGATGGTTTCAAGGTCGTCAGGTTCCCTTATCGAAAGACAGAGATGTGATGATGTAAACCCTGAATTCTCATGTACTTTATATATTTACTGATGGATTCTTGGATAGTGACATTTCAAGGTACATAGATCAAGTTGGTGAATTCAAAATTTCCAAAGTTTTTTAAGATCGAATTCGGGTTTGATGCTGCGAATTTTTTTTTGATTTTGAGCTAAATAGTCGTTGTACCAAGAAGATATATTTCGCGACAGATCATCCATTTTCTTTTCTTGATTAAAGAAGAGTCAAAACTGATACCTAATTAATTAATCACACCACTGTCACTAATTAACATTTAATAACCTTCGTAGGCCTGGGATGTTTGGGTCATTTAGAACTTTTCATGTCAACTCGTACACTATGAAAGCACGTCAACTCTTTCTTTTCCAAGNGTCACATAACATATGTTTAATTTATATCCTGTCCTCATCTTTATTGTATTACAATGGAATTTTAATTCCAGATGTAGACAGTCAAAACCTCATTATCTCACTTTTGGTTACGGTTCTAGAGCGTCATATCTCTTGTCAGCCAATAGTCGAGTATCATAGACGGTTGTTAACCGCTCTCAATTCTCATCGGTTGAATATTTCAACATTAGTTGTAAATTTCACTCCAATGTGTTCTTCCTAACACTAACTCTAGGATTTCAAGTAAAAATTTCTTTGAATGTCTTCTCTACTTCGTCACTCTTATTAACTTTTATATTACTATAATGTTTTCCATTTATCATCTTGCCGTCAACTCAACTGTATTTCTGGTTATATTCACCTAAAACCACTAGATTTTAAACTAATATAAGAATTTGGTGTTAAAAATATTTCTTTTTAAAAAACTTGATTTTTTTCCGGTTGAATTTATTGGTACAAAAATATAGTTTGGTGTAATCAAATCAAGCTAATCAATTTTACCAAAAAAATCAAGCTAATCAACTTATTGGATTATTTATTTAACTAAAATTCTCCTGGGATGTAGCCAAAGCTTTGTTTATAAAATTTGAGTTTGTTTAGGATTATTATTATATAACCATGACTTGAAACGTCATATACAGTTAACAAAAATAAAATAAAATAAAAACTCTTCAAGCTAAAAACATCGCGCGCCTCTCTCCCCCAATTAAATTCAAATCAGAGAGAAAAACAAAATATCTGGAAATGGAGGAAGACGCATCGATGAAGTTCTTCTCGGATCAAAACACCTCTTACGCTGATATCCTTCCTCCTCGCGAAGTAAGTTCCCCCTGCCGATTCTCAAATTCGTGATTCGTCAGTGTCTCGTGGTTCCGATTTGAAACTGAAGATTGTTTGTGTACAGGCTCGTGCTAGAATCGAAGTGTCTGTCCTCAATCTCCTCAGAGCTTTGAATTCTCCAGATCCAGCCATCTCTCATCTCTCCCTGGTACTCTAATCTCTCGCAACTAAAACCTCATAGCTGTGAAATTGTGAAATCGTGAAATTGAAATACAGATCAATAGGAAGAGAAGCAATAGCTGTGTAAACCAAGGCATACTCACAGACGTTTCCTACATATTCCTCTCTACTTCCTTTACCAAAAGCTCCTTGACCAATGCTAAAACTGCCAAAGCTTTCGTGCGCGGTACTCGCTCTTCCATCATTCATCTGTTTAATCTTTTTGATTGAAATCACCATCTCATGATGGTTTCGTGTTTTTTTTTTTGAATTCTAGTGTGGAAAGTTATGGAGATGTGCTTTCAGATTCTGCTTCAAGAGAAACGAGTCACTCAAAGAGAGCTCTTCTATAAACTGCTTTGTGATTCACCTGACTTATTTTCTTCTCAGATTGAAGTCAACCGAAGCGTACAAGGTCATTCTAGAACTCATGCTTATATTGGATAAGAGTTTTGATCTGAGCAGGATCTTTTGTTTTAAGTACAGATGTGGTAGCTCTTTTGCGTTGCAGTAGATTCAGTCTTGGGATTATAGCTTCTACCAGAGGCCTTGTTGCTGGAAGGTTATCCCTTCAAGTGAGCAACACTTAATCATGTCTCTCTCTATGCTTCTTAGCTTGCATTGTGATCTCTCTCCCCCACCATTTGCACACGCAGGAACCAGGTAAGGAACCTGTAGACTGTTCAGCCTGTGGCTCTTCTGGTTTTCCTATTTCAGGAGACTTGAATTTGCTTGACAGCACCATCATGACAAGCGATGCTCGCTACATCATTCTTGTCGAAAAGGTATACTCTTTAACGAATCAAGGACACAACATTATTATCCATATAAGTCACTGCTAGATCTTGTTTTCAGCATGCGATATTTCATCGCCTTGTGGAGGATCGCGTGTTCAATCACATTCCTTGTGTGTTCATCACCGCAAAAGGGTATCCGGACATTGCCACAAGGTCAAACAAAATCTTAAAATCAGATAACAAAACCATATATAACATACTGAATAGCTTGGAGGTTGAATTGTTTAGGTTTTTCCTTCATCGGATGAGCATAACATTTCCTCATCTGCCAATTCTTGCTCTAGTAGATTGGTGAGCATTCTGCTCTTTGTTTAGTACTCATAAGTTAATAACTTAGAGAAGTGTGTGTAATGTTTAATTGCGTAGGAATCCAGCTGGGTTAGCTATACTATGCACCTTCAAGTTTGGGAGCATAGGAATGGGTCTTGAAGCTTACAGATATGGTACAAAGACTCAAACGTTTGCATCACATTATATTCCCACTGTAATGATGGTTTTTGATTCGTCTGTAGCTTGCAATGTTAAGTGGATTGGGCTCAGAGGAGATGATCTTAACCTGATACCAGAAGAGTCTTTGGTTCCTCTCAAAGCAAAGGACTCGCAGATTGCTAAAAGCTTATTGTCCTCCAAAATCTTGCAGGTGAGCATATCCGTAATTGAATCTACGAATTAAAACTCGACTCACTCACTTTATTTGCTTCCGGCAGGAGAACTACAGAGAGGAGTTGTCACTGATGATCGAAACTGGTAAGAGAGCTGAAATTGAAGCTCTGTATTGCCATGGTTATAACTATCTCGGGAAGTATATAGCCACCAAGATCGTTCAGGGCAAATACATATAACACTTCACACACCAGCGTTTAATTTCCACAAACGCAGTAGAGAAGAGTTTGTTCTATATCTGCTCTTAAATAAAAGAGATATTAGCTCGACTTATTATGGTGAAGTTTAAATGCAGACTCTCATAATATAATCCCAGTATGAATAAACTACAAACACATCAAAATTTCAAAATGAAAGATATTTGTTATACATATGGCATGGTGATGATTCAGTAACAAAACTTGCCCTAATCTCCACTGTCCTATGCAGGTATAACGACAAAAAAGGTCCTCACTTGTTTTTTGATACGAGACTGATCTTCTTTCCCTCCACAATAAACTTCCCACTTCGCTCCAGCTGCAGACAACGAGGTTAAGAAATTGAGAAACCTTCTAATAAAAACAATTTACTTTACTAAATCCAAAATAATATGAGCAAATATTAAATATATTACCTTAAGTTTCAAGTACGCAATAGCATCTTTCCTTGAAGAAAACTTAGAGAGAACTGATGGTGCTTGTTCATCAATTAGAGATTTAAGCTGTTTCAGCTTCATCGATCCACTACTACCAGCGTCCTGATAATGTAAAGACAATACGTGTTTCAGAGATGTTATAGAATAAGACAATAACTGCTCAAAGTTGAAACTGACAACATACCTTTTTAAGAATCTGCTTGCACAGGTTCTTCAACTTGATTTTGGGTTCAGTGATCTCATCCCGCTTCCTTTTTGCGATAACAGAGTCCTTGTCATCTTCTTCTTCACTCTTCCGTTTTGCTGGGAGAGCATTTTCAATAACAGAGTCCTTGTCATCTTCTTCTTCACTCTCTTCTTCCTCCTCTTCCTCTTCATCAGTATCATCATCATCATCACTGTTATCAAAAGAAGTTTTCTTTCCTTGGTAACGAACACCAGCTATTTTCTTAGGCCGGTCCTTGATACCCAGTCCTTGTTTTCCAGCCGTGGCTTTATCCTGCAGACATCATTTCCAGAGAGTTGAGAATCCTATCCATACCTCTTTTCTAAGAAAAGCTTGAGAAGAAGCAGACACATACCTGAACCATGTTGTAAAGATTCTCTTGATCGTCCTCACAAAACATTTTTCTCTCGTTAGACTTGGATGATTTCTTTTTGCCAGGCTTAGCTCCAAGAAGACCGCCCGAGACAAACCCGGATTTAAATCCCCACCAGTCAGAAGAAGGTTCTTCGATTTTCTGTTCTGTTCAGTTCAAAAGATCAATAAACATTTTTCAGCACAAAGAAATCAAAGTCGCGCCCATTTCAAGATTTCAGGACCAATCTAGACACCTTTAACATCAGGATGTTGGTCCTCGGATATAATTTCAATCTCCATAGCATCGGCTATGTCACAAACCGCAGGAGAAGGCTCCTCAGTTCGCTTAACCTACACGACAGCAAAAAAAGACAATATAGACCAAGTTACACTAGGACTTTCATATTGCCTTTTGTTATAATAATGGTGATAGCAGATAAAATACCACCAAATATATGCACAAATTAAGAACGGGTAGAAGCTATAAAGTAATATGCTAATCGACATGAATATTTGTAATTATCGGATCAAATCAGGAGAGAACTAATTGGAAAGAAAGCTTACAAGTATTCCTTCAAGATCTTTAGAAGAGTATGAATTGACAAGCTTTCCCTTCTCTCTACGTTTATACCTAATTACAAAACAACAAGACACAAAACACTCAAAACACAATGCCACAGAGAATTGGTAAAGGGGATATATAAGAATAAGAAAATATCTAACAACCTTCCTTGTGGACGAGTAACCTTAGCAACATTGAACTTGACAGGCTCATCAGATTTGCCAGCTTCGTCTTCACTTTCAGCTTCCTTCTCCGAAGCTGTTACATGCCACATAACAAACAATTCATTCATTAGGATAATCTAAGTGACAGAGCTTTGAAATAGTTAAAAGGTAAATATAAAACCATCATCTTTCTTGATAGGTGCTGCTTGCTGCAATAAAACACAAGAATAAGGATTAAAAATCATTTATATAAAGAGAATTTAGTAAAAATAGACAAGCCAATACCACTTTCAACTTCTTGAGAATGTTATCGAACTGAGTAGTATCAAATGCCCATGGATTCGGCTTATCAACACCAACACCTGCTCCCAAATGTTCAAATATTTAGTCCTAAATATTTGTATGGCCATTACATGCAATACACTGGGAGAATAAGGAAGACAAAAAAGAAGAAACGAACCAGTTGTGTCTTGTTTGTTCTTGACTCGGACATAGCCTTTGATCCCTTGCTTGTCTTTACCAAGTCCTTCTCCTTCTTCCCATCCCTGCACACAAACATATCACCATTCCAAAACATCAATCCTTTTAATGAAATCTCTACGCTTACCATAATCATTCAGGAAAAAAAAATTGAACTCACCATTGATTTCATTAGCCGGAAAGCGGCGGACTCCTTTAGGATTCCGACGTACTTGACTGGTGCTTCCGGCGCCGCCATCTTCTCTTCTTAGTTTCCGGCGATCGAGTGCAGATGATCCGCCGCCGTTTCGATGGAGCTCAAAAGAAGAGAAGAGTGGGGGCGAGGGAGTTTAGGGAAAGCTGGGAGAGGAGAAAACCTAAAGCCGACAGAGTTGATGGGTAGTTATACTCTACGACGCGGCCTTCTGTAAAGTTTAGTGGAAATGCGATCTGATCGACGGTAGAGATCTAGTTAAAATTTTTTAAATGGGCTGTTATATAGGCCCATCTAATTTTATTTTAAAAAAATAAAAGTAAAATAGAGTGGCTGATGATTGTAAACAGAGAAGAAATGGCTATGGCTATGGCTATTTGTGCTCAGCTATCTTCTTCTTCGCCTTTGTTTCACCCTCAAATTACCAAAAAGCCCTTCCTTCTCCCGTCGCCGGCTGCGACGATCAGCGTTCATGGGTTCTCTACACTTAGGCCAAAGTCTCTCTCTTTATCCCATCGTTCTTCAATCTCAGCTTCGGCTGCTTCCTCCACCGTCGACGTCAATGAACCAGTGAAGAAATCAGTGAGAACACTTCCGTTTAGAGTGGGTCACGGGTTCGATCTGCATAGATTAGAGCCAGGGTACCCTCTGATAATCGGAGGGATTGATATCCCTCACGATAGAGGCTGCGAAGCTCACTCTGATGGTAAAAGTTTTGAGCTTTTGAATTAGATGAATTGAGCTTGTTGGTGATGTTGGGGTTTTGTGTGCAGGGGATGTGTTACTCCATTGTGTAGTGGATGCGATCTTGGGAGCGTTAGGGCTTCCTGATATAGGCCAGATCTTCCCTGACTCTGATCCTAAATGGAAAGGAGCTGCATCCTCTGTCTTCATCAAAGAAGCTGTAAGCTTTTGTACCTTCCCCTTTGATGTTCTATTAGTTATCCCCCCCCATGGACTTTAGTTAGTTTGTAACTGTTGGTTAGTTAATAATATCAAGGTTCTGTAATACTCTTTGAGTATAATAATCTTTAGATGTGGATTTTGAAGCCTTTAGTCCAGTGCCTTGTTAACTTTTGTAATCACTTTTAAGTTATTTTATAATCTTACCGCTCTTGCATTGGCATACATTAATTTTATCTTGGCGTAACTCAAGTTTAGATTAGGTTCCTGCTTCTTGGGTTGATGATACTTTTTCTTGAGGCAACATATATGATTTATGTTTAGGTACTCAAGTTTGAAACCATAGAGTTATATTTTGGGTCAGTTTATAGTGTATTAATATTGATGTTGATTGCATGGAAGCTAATGTGAATCAAGCTATGAACTTTAATTATAGTTAGGTGATTAGGTGATCATCAATTTGTTACATAGTTTATATAAGAAACAAAATGTTCAAAATGAACTTGAAACGATGTTGTTTTTCTTTGTGTTTCAGGTGAGACTCATGGACGAGGCAGGGTACGAGATAGGAAACCTAGACGCCACATTGATTCTACAGAGACCGAAGATTAGTCCTCACAAAGAGACAATACGATCCAATCTCTCCAAGCTTCTTGGTGCAGATCCTTCTGTTGTGAACTTGAAAGCTAAAACACATGAGAAAGTTGATAGCCTTGGAGAAAACAGAAGCATTGCAGCTCACACTATTATCCTCCTCATGAAGAAGTGAATCAGATTAATCATATTCCTTAAATTATCAATCTCATTAAAAGAAAATACTACTAATATAAATTGACACTTGGTGTAATCACCCTTTTGAACCTTATTAATCCCCTCTTAAAAACAATGAAAATCGAATGATGATGTTGATGATGATGATGATGATGATGATGATGAT
>QGKV02000759.1:7215223-7258254 GCA_003260655.2 Brassica cretica | reverse complement strand
TGATGATGATGATGATGATGATGATGATGATATATTAAATTGGAAAAATTGATTCTTGGTCAGATTTGAATAAATTTGGAAATTGCGACTGGAGTTTCTTGTGACGTATGCGTCTGTCATTTTCATCTTCAGACATTTCATCACAAGAAAGCTATGATTTTTTTTGTTGATTTTATATTAATTCGAATCCAAAATCGAAATAGACAATTGCCTTTTGGTTTATAATGCAAAGTTTTAGATGTACATAACTAAACTAATAGTGAAATAAAAAACATCCATGAAGGAATCTAAAACATCATTACTCGTCAGATGAAACACTAGTTTGAAGTCCAATTCTAACAAATATTAAAAGTTACCATATGCCTTTTTAGTCACTTGAAACTCTCTTAGGAGATTATGCAGCCATGGTAAGGGTCATGAGTGCAGACACAAATCTGGTGATGCGTAGGCGTAGGACCATAGAAATTGTGGTTTCCACGAGAACCCTCCAACCTCTCACGTTCCCTTTCTTCCATCCTCTTCTTTTCGGCTGCAGCTGCAGCAGATTCGGCCTCTTTTTTGGGATCGTAAGGTCCAAATGTTGCCATTTCAGCATTGATCCATCCCTTTTCCAGTTTGGTGAGGATTCTCCTGCTGTCGAAGTCTCCAATGATGGTTAGCTTCCCATCCTTTGAGTCCATGGTAATCGTTGTAACCCCTAGTAACAGGAATAATGAGCAAGACAATGGTCAACAATAGAGTTCGCATCACAATCAAAAGCTCTGTTTCAGTCATAACCCTTATTGCATCCCAAAAACAGAGAGTATGTATGTGTAATTAAAAGATTTGTTTTTTCAATTAAAACGCATGGAAAAAACACAGTCTAATTTCAAACTTTTGGAGATTTAATTCATAACCCACAAAGAATTCCAAGAACAGAGTGAATATGTAACTACCAGTTTTATTTTATGTTATTCCTTTTAGAAAGACTGTCATGAACAAAGACAAAAATAAAAGTTCATTCTTCGTTGGTTTGAATTCATAAACCATAAAGAATCCCCAAAACAGACTGAATGTGTGTTATCAAAAACTTTGGTTTCTCAATAAAAACTCATGAACAAGACAAAAAAATAATAAGACAGAAGATAAGAGTTATATCTCATGGGTTTCCATTCATAACCTGTAAAGAACCCCAAAACTATAGAATGTATGTAATAAAAAGCTTTGGCTTTTAGTAAAGAAAACTCATCAACAAGAAAAAAGGTTGTCTTTTCAAAATAAAAACTCAAGAACAAGACAAGATACAAAGAAAACTGTTTGATGATTGATATGGATTACCATGGAAGTTAGCAACTGCGCTAATGATTCTTCTTTTTGATCTCTCGTCGTGAACACCCATCATCACAACCATTTTCTGCAGAAAATATGAGAAGAAATAAAATACTCTTTTAATTCAATATAAATAAAAAGACCAATCTTTTAGTACTTTGTAAATAAGAGAAAATACCTTCATTCTCTTTCTAGACAGAGGAGAGAATATGAGAGAAAACCAATATGAAAAGAGGCTTTTAGAAGGTCGATGATCTTTTTATATACCCAAACAACAAACCGTCACATGAAAAGAGGCTTTAGAAGAAGAAAACAGGACAAGACCAAAATTGCAACCTATGTAATTTCGCACGCGCCCCGCTGATACTAAACCAAATGAAATAGTTTTCTCCTCAGAAGAAAACAAGAAAGTGGAGATCACTCGCGAGAATTAGCTGTGTGGGAATTTTCCAGCTTTACTTTTGTGTGTGTTCTGTGTTCTTCTGTGCCAATTTCTACTCTTGTACTGGGGGCAAATGATGTGTGACTACGGTCGACTATAATCCTTTCTATTTTTAGTATTACCTTCGCAACCTCTTTTTATTTGGTCAAAGACATTCTTCCGAAGCTCTGTTATTAGTTTCATTAACCGTTAGTGCCGCAGACAAGTATCCCATTTTCTTTTTCTTTTTGCATTTTATTTTACTTTTGCGATCACGTTTGTTTGCATTTTGCAATCCTAATGTTTTTATCCGGGCGATTTTTTCGGGTTGTCTCATATATAAATAGTTTATGTGTTGTTTTCTACAAATTTACTGTCATAATGATCACTTTGCAGAACAAACGGTTTTCCAGTTAAAAAAAGGAAAAATTAGAAGATTCAACAACTTTTAAGTTTGAATTAGAAATTTGGGCAAGTTCATGTTTTAATTAGGTTGTTGGGCAACCTAGTAGGAGAGAGAAGAAAAAGTAGACAGTTTTAACTTTTTTGCCCAACAATCTTGAGTTGAAATTCGTGGGACCAGGCTGTCTTTTGTCCAGAAAAACTTGCCTCAGGAATACCGACACACGCGCGCCGGATGTACGTGTAAGAGACGAATTGAATATTATATTATTTTAATTTTAGAAGGAAACATGGTATTGGGCTTCGTTTTTGGGCTATTTGACCCCAAAACTTGAAGGCCTTATATGTAATGATTTCTCGCGGGAAACAACGGCTCCAAGGTGGACGAATGGCCACTAATGACTGGTGACTTTGGAAAACATGTGTTTTACTTTAATTTATTAATTAAAAACAGGGCAACAATTAATTATTTAATACAAAAACGTACGAACCCTATCTCTTTGCCTGTCTCCTTGTTGAGGAGTAAAAAAGGCTACCGAACAAGGGAACTTGAGGCAGCGAATTTTACACACAGAAGCATGAGCTGCATCCGATATGGTGAGGGAGGAAAGGGTATGGCGGATGGTGGGTGTTCTGTATCTAGCATCGAAGGTAAATCATATATAAGCCGTACACCATTGCATTTATGACATTATAGTTATTGCTGAAATCATTTATTACAGATTTGAGGGTGTTCGGAATTCAGGTGTTTTTTTGTGCGAAACTATATTTATTGCTTCTGATTAGCACATTGAATTTTTAAATAAATTTATGTTTTATTTTTCGTAGGTGTTCACGATTCATACATCGTTGTAATCTCTGGACGGTGGATTATGTACGACACTGGTGACTGGGATTTTAAACTTGATAGCGACCGTATGGGGAGGGCTGTCTATGCGAAGTTGATAACTTCTGTTGAAGACTTGAAGCGGGCCATTATTGAGTCATACGGTCTAGTTGGAATGTCTGTTGCCGTTGAGATGTCATATTGGCTTGGTGAACACGGATCTTGTGCTGTTGGTGNAACTTCACTAACGATCCAATGATACTCGCCTTTGAATAGATGTTCAGTCGAGGTTTGCCAGGATAGCAATTACGTGCGAACAGTCTTTCCGGGAAAGTCGGCGTGGTGACAATAAATTCCGGCTCGGTGGATGCAGCTTCGTCTTGTTCAGTGGATGCAGCTTCTTCTTGGTCGGTGGATGCAGGTTCCTCTAGTTCGGACTCCGTGCTAGATACTGAAATACAATGACCAAATCCAGACATTTACCCAACGCTTTATTTTTAAAAACTTTTTCCAAAGAATTTCACAGCGAAGCTTAGCGAAAGGAGATACCTGCATAACGAGACGCAGTTTTGCCTAATCGGGGATTTTTTTTGGGATTTGCTTCTCTATCACTGGCGCATTGACTACGAGTCACCCTCCTCGAGGGCGTTACGCTGGAGGGGGATACCATGCCGATCTGGGTACAGTCGAGAGTGGTTCTTATGTGGGATTCTTCTTATGTTTGATTCTCAATTGCAGCTGTTTAGAGATGGTTCTGGTATATTTTGATATTATAAGGATGTTTTGGTTTTTCTAATTTCCTTCTTTTTTATTCTTTTATTAGGTCTTTTTTTTATTTTTAAATTAAAAATTAAGAAGTGGCACAGTCGTAATATCAAAAACCACGCGCACCATCTGTTGACATTTCATAATTCTGGAAAAGAGGCGATAGCTTATTCATGCAGATTATTGACAAGAGTGCTCTCTATAAAACCATTTTCAATGGAAAGATGAATAATTTCACCGAGAATAAAGATGTTGCTTCCTTGCTTGCTTTCTCCGAAACTGAAAGCTATAATAAAATCCATCAACTCTCTTAACTCTGTAGAGCGGCTTGAGCAATCTCGAGGGCTTCTTCCACTGAAGATGCGCTGGCGAGTTTAGCCTTATCGACAATTGGTTGACTTCTTGCTAGCTTTGGGAGAAGCTGAAACTCCTGTGTAAAGATAATATACACAACAATGCACAGGCATTGTTAAACCCAATATATAGCTTTTATATTCGTTAATAAACCCCATATGTAATTGATTGCAATGGTTCAGATTCATATGCTCGATTGAAATGAGGGAGTGTCTCTTCTTACCTCTGGAGAACCACTTTCTACAAGAACACCTTTCAACCTGCCTGTGATACCATAATTACTCATAAAAGTTAGTTAAATCGCTAAGCTATGTTCTAGCTAGTGCAATGGTCAATGATTTACCAGAATCAATCCAGAAGGTAGCGATCTTGGGATCGAAGTTGCCAACTTCAACTGTTTCTCCCACTGGCCAATATGAATCATTCAGTGGGTTAGATATTGAAGATATATTGATTTGAGTAATTGAATGATTGTGTACTATTTAGGTTCTAACTAACAATATTTACCATTATCCCCATAAAACTGCCACCAGACTTTTCTTGAGCTGCCTTCATACTCGAATACTCTTGAGTAGAAGTACGGGAGATAATCATAACTGCAACGTTTTGTGCAAGACATGAACAAATAGGTGAAGAAGATATGTTGAGAGATACACAGAAGTCTACAGATTATGCCAGGGTGGAAGAAGCGCTTACGTGTCAGTGTGTGCAGTGAGCAGAGATTTCACGCAGTGTTGTGCAGAACGGCGGGCGTGATCAACATGTTCAACTCGGGTCATCCGATCATATATCTATTCATCAGACAATAACATGATGAGTTTACACAACACAAGATTGGTCGATTATGTGTTTATCCAGCAGCAAAGTACCTTTAAAGGGAAGGCTGCCACATCTCCAATAGCGAAAATTCCAGGGGTACTTGTTCTGAACAAGCCATCAACCTGTGGTTACGAGCTCTTATCAGCCTTATTGTAGAAAATACTAATGTAATTTCTCTTGAAGTTATAGCTTCAAAAACTGATGAATGCTGGAAATGAATCATTAGAATGTTTTGCGATAACAATACCTGAATGCCTCCAATAGATTTGTTCATGGACAAAGTTTCAAAGGGGCCAATAGCAGGCTTGGCTCCAATTCCGATCACAACCTGTAAAGTAAGGATACACAGGTTGAGCAAGAGTCAATATTTCATTGACCAGTCACAATTCCATTTGAAAGAGTTGTTGAAGTTGCATCATTTAAAAAAAGCAACTATACCGTGTCTGCCTCAATTGTAGATCCATCAGCAAGCTTAACAGCTGTTACACGCCCATCCGAACCAGCTTCTAAGTTATTTATCGAAGCGCCCTGTTCAACAGAAAAGAGGAACAAAGTTTACTCACTGTGTTTCTAAAATTCTTAGGTTTACAGGAAAACAAATGCTTTCAGTGTAAGGCATTGGTCGTGGGTTGTCTTACCTTGACAAACTTAACACCATTTTGACGGTATAGCTCTTCGTATCTCTGAGCAAGTGATGGAGTGAACAATCTTTGCAAAAGCTGATCTTCTGGGAATACAATCTATTATCGAATAGGGGAAAGACCAAAAGCAGATTAAGTTAGTATATGCATGCGAAAATGCAACTTCATTCGCTTATTATCTGAAAGTTCGTTTTATGCACCGAATTACTAAATATATACTTCATCAGTAGCACAATTTAGAGATTAAAGTCAACGGAATACTAACCGTTGTATCTAGGTTCCACGCAACAGCTGCAGCAGCAACCTCCATGCCGATGTAGCCACCACCAACAATGACAACTTTCTTTGACTTTCCCTGAATCATACATTGAAAAGGTTATTTCGTGCCAAGGAAGTTTAAAGTTTCCTGATGACGCATTGTGATGACATAAGTAGTAAGATTGCCTTCAGCTTACCAGAGATGAAATAAGTGAATCAGCATCTGCAACCTCCCGAATATAGTGAACCCCAGGCAAGTTTCCACCAATTTTATCTGGGAACCTGCAATAGAAATAGAAAGCAAATATTAAATATATCAATGGACAAGATCAAGAAGCCCTTCCCACTGGTGTTTTTCGTTACAAAGTAGAATGTGTTCTTCAGTCACCTAGAGGCTGTACACCCTGTAGCGATAATCAGGGATCCATATTTTAACTGCTTCCCTGTGTTTGTCGTGAGGGTTTGCTTTTCAAAATCAGCTCCAGTCACTGGATCTTCATATATCATCTGTCCAAAAACAAATGTAGAAGTTTTAACACAAGAGAAGATCACAACAAAAACCACCCATGTAGATTCCAACGATTAAACAAACTTAAGACTCATAAATTTGGGAAAAAAATGACACCTCAATCCCTTTCTCCTTGTACCAATCTGGTGTTTGCCTCTCTCCACCACCTCCAACACAAGTATGAAACCCCTGGCAGATACATTAACGATGAGAAACGCACTAATCATAAAATTAAACCATACAAATCTTCAAATGAGAAACAAGCCTAACGAGAACCCAATCCACAAATTTCATGTTTCCACCAAATAGCAGTAATAAAACAAGTCAAAAATAGATATGAAATCAAACATTAGTGTACAAGTGAAGGGCTAGCTAGGCTTACTGGAAGACGAGCAGGCTTCTTCTCTGGAGGGAACAAGTAAGCTTTTGTCAAGGCAGGTCTCTCATAAGGCGCGTAAGCCTAAAGATTACAACAATCACACACAAAAGAACAATCAAACAGAGAGTAAAACCAAGGGCGATACGATACTGAAGAAGAAAACACTTAAGGGATCGATCTTGATTCACCTCTTTGGTGACAATACAAAGGCGACCATCGGCCATTCCGTTTTCCACAAAGGTCCTAGCTGCATACCCCGCCGCATTTCCTCCCCCAATTATCACAAACCTAACAAGATTTACGCCATCCTAAACTCAATTCCGATTCACAAATTCGTCTATTCAGATTCGAGAAATCAGAATACTAACTCGCGATTCTCGTTGGCGAAGGAAGCAGTGACGACGCCTCTGGAGGCGATTCTGGAACCAATCGGAGAAAACCGAGCGGGAAGACGGCGAGCGAGGGAGGGAGAAGTGGGACACCAAAGAGACAATCCGGTCTTCGCTGGCAACGTGGTGGATGCTAACGCCATGGCTCTTCGTACTGCAGCAACAACAGAGGGATTAGAGAGATTCGATCTAGGGTTTGAAATCGAGGAGGAAGGTGGTGCGATAGAGTGAGTGAGAGAGGGGACCTGCAGACATTTTATAAGAAGAGCCGAAAATAATTAAATTATTGAAGCAAGTGCGAGTCTCCCTGTAGTATTGGCTCTAGAACAACGCTAAAGGGCATTAAGGCTTAAAAGAGTTTTTCGATATTGCGATTGATCAAGACGGAGAGGATTATTGAAAAGATGGAGCTGACTTGTCTTTTTGCTTTTTCATTATTGTCCTTTATAACCAAGAAAATTATTACGAGAGCTGGGGATTTTTTTTGTGAAAGTCTAATTATTTCCTAACCAAACTATACCGTATTCCAGGCTTCTTCTATCGGCAATACACAATTTTGGTTCGATCAATATATATTAGGTGCTCTAATTATATAGCCTATTGCATATCAGTTAGGCCTCGGCATTCGGGGTCCCAATCGAGTTTCACTTTTATCCAATCAGGTTTCGGTTTTATCCAATCGGGTTTCGGTTTTTCGAATTTATCAAAATCAGCCCCATTCGGATTATATGAAAGTTCGGTTCAGGACCGATTCGGGTTCTATCGGGTTCGGGTCGGAATTAGTAAACCTTCAAAGAACCGGTACAACCCAATATACTTTCGGGTTCGGGTCCCAATCGGTTTTTCGATTTAAAACTACCTGATTTTTACTTATTTTATAACCAAAACATGAGTAAAATCGGTTATTCAGTTTTAAAATACCTGATTTGTACCTATTTTGTAACCAAAACTTAAGTAAAATCGATTAAAAAATAAGGAACATCAACCGTGATCATTCAAAATCAAACAAAAAATAAACAAATTTACTCATAAAAAGAAAACCAAATAAATAAAAGCATAAAACGAAAACCAAGTTCTCATGGAATGAGAAACATTGTTTAACGAAAACAAAATCTAAATCTAAATCTAAATACTTCAAGATTCAACGTCCATCTTCAACCATCAACCTTCATGTAATAAAACCACCAACCTTCATGTAATAGAACCACCAACCTTCATATAATAGATACGTATTTTAAATGTTCAATATTTCTTAGTGTATTTTGGATACATATTAGGAATTGAGATCATATTTGGTACAAGATCTTTTCGAGGTTTTGAATGTTTCGGGTTCTATCGGATATCCATTTAGATTTGAGTTCGGTTCGGATAATACCCATAACCCGAAATACCACAAAACAAGATCCATTCGGTATTTACATCGGGTTCGGATTCATTTTTATCGGATCGGATTCGGTTCGGGTTTTCGGGTTTTCGGGTTCGGTTTATTTGCCCAGAGCTAATATCAGTACACTATATTTATTTTAACTACACAAATTTTTTACTCTGATAAAACCGTTATTTTGAAGAAAAATCTATGACATAGCACTCTAGTTGTTCGTTGCATTTTTATCTTCAAACTTATTAACTTAAAATAAGAAATAAAACAACATTTCTCTAATGACTTGTTTCATTTTTGACAGTAGAAACATATTTTAAATGCATTCATTTTCAGCTTTATCATTAATTATCAATTACATCTTTTATTTTTAAAATTTACTAATTATATCTAACTATTTTATTTTAACAAAATCCAACTAATTATTATTTAATATAAACTAAACATTATCATATAATTAAATTATTACATATAACATAAATAGATAAACAAATAACATTAGATTGTATAAAATAATAAATATACATTTTCTGCAAATGATTAACAAAAGTGTTTGGAAGTTTGAAATGAGCTTTAATATCCTAGAATCTTGTAAATATATAAAAAATATAATAAATAAATATTTCATGGTTTTCACTATCAATATTTAATTAGATGAAATTAATAATATTTTTTTTGAAATTAAATAGATAACATTGAAATATATAATTTATTTAAGAAAAACTAAAGCAAAAAGCCAGTTTATAGTTTAAAAGGTTCATCTTAAAATGAAGAAATGAATCATATTTTGAATTTAAAGTAACACTATTTATTATTTCAAAATTTGAAAAAAACTACATAATTTTATAGTTTTTTGCAAAAAAAATGGTATATATATCTTAAAAATAAACATCATGGTAAAATACTTATCAAAACTTGAAAAAGTAGAAATATAATTTTAAAGTTAAAAATGGTCAATCTATAAGTTTTTAATACTGAAACAGTTTAATAAAAAAAATTATAAATTTTAAATTTAGAATATTTCAAATTTATCTTTAAATGATAACACTTTTCATAGATACTTTAAGTTTGTGACAAAAAAAAAACTAAACGAAACATTCTAAATCATTTATAAATGTTTTGAAATTATTCATAAGAGTTTATAAACCTAACATTTTCTTAAATATTAAACTTTAAACAATAATCACTTGACCCTAAATGGCTAAATCTAAATATTAGTACATTTTTGATTGAGGGTATTTTCAAAAAATGTCATCTAATCTAACTTAAAATATTCCAATCAATTTCTCAACAGTAGTTTGGATGTACACAATAGGCCTGGAACGGATCGGGTATCCGGGAAATTTTAAGGTATCCGGATCCGGATCCTTATCCGGCGGATCCATAATTTTACTATCCTTATCCGGATCCGGGGTTCTCGGATATCCGGGTGTCGAATATCCTTCTAAAAATTGTAATATCCGGCGGATATCCGGATCCGGATTTGGATCCTTAAAATAAATAAAAATAATAATATTAATATATATAAAATATTAACAATAATTTAAAACAAAAAATATATAATGTTTTGAATTATTTCTATGTATAAAATTACAAAACTTACATAAAATTTACATATACTATTGTAAAATTGAAAATATATTAAATAAAATTAGTTTTTATATATAGATATTACTATTTTTGAAATAGTTATTAATAAAACTTACGGATCCGGATATCCGGACTAAAAAATCGAGATATCCGGATCCGGATCCGGCTTTGGCGGATCCAGCATTTTACTATCCGGATCCGGATTCGGCCCCTCCGGATATCCGGATTTTCGGATCGGATCCGGATCGAATCTCGGATCGAATCCGGATCTCGGATAAAAATCCCAGGCCTAGTACACAATACATCATAATTTTTCATTTGGACACGACATTTTCTGGACATTATAAGAGATAACAGTTTCCATATATTTTTCTCTTCTTTTAAATGTCCACAAATCGAAATACTTTTCATATCCAATTGGTTTTGTATATTATGCATTAGGCCATTTAACAAAAGATTAAGCAAAATTATATATGAAAAATATAGAGAAGAAGGTGTGGATATATTTGTCCAAAGAAAAAAGAAGAAGTTTGACCAAAAAAAAGGAAAAAAGAAGAAGATGTAGACATAATGATGTGGGCCGGGCCGTTCCAGAAGAGTTCTGAAACCCAAACAAGGACAAAAAAAACGATAACACAGAGCAAAGAAAATAAATAATCTTCTGCTTATAACCCCCCAACGAATTACAAAATTTTGAAATGTCACCTCCAACATTTTAAAATCTTTATACAACTGGCGCTGAAAGTTTCCCCGCTTGTTCCAACACCTCCAGAATCTCCGCACGACTCCTCACGATCCTATGGAAAACCTCTCTGATCTGTTGCTGCAACGGCACAAGCTCCTCCTCCATTCTCCGGCATATCTCCGCCATCTCCGCCACTTGAGCTGCCGCAGACTCAGCAGCTTCTTTCTCCGCCGGATAATGAAATCCATCGGCGAATTCAATCAGCGAGTGACCAAGCTTCTCCATCCTCGTCATCTCCTCCATCAATCCCGCTGATCCTTTCTTCTCCTTCTTCTTCCACTCATCTCCGATCTTCTCGTGGATTCCGACCAAACTCTGAGCCCAATTCAAATGCTTCGGCACCGGCAAGTGATTCGCTAATCCAGCTCTCTCCTGACACGGAACCGCCGCCGTTAAAACCCACATCACGAACACCGTTACAGTGCTCATTATAAACATCGGCAGAGGCAACCCCGCCGCTTCGTTGCCACGTGGTGGCGTCAGGTTCGCCGTCATGGCGTGGATCTGCTTCGCCGCCGACCAGTTTCTCCCGACAGCCCACGACGACGATTTAAGCTGACCGATCGTCGCTCCTCCTTTACTCGCCGCTGACGATCCGCCGCCGCGACGACCGAACGACCACGATCTCTCTACCGTCTTATTCCCTCCGCCGCCGCTGCTTACATTCTCTTTATCCTCGATGCTCAACGCGATGAGTAGATTCGCCAGCGCGCGTTTCGCTCGCCTCACATTACCGTCTCCTAACGGACGTTGCTCCAACGCTGCCACAGCGATCTCAGCTAAGCGCTGGTAATGTCTAACGGAATCGATTCCGTTAACGACGGCGGTACAGATGTCAAGCGCTTTGATCGACCGGTCTAACATTTCGGGAACTAACCGGTCGAACGGCGGTTTAGAAATCTGGGTCGGGTCACGGCCCATTAAGAGAATCGCTTTGAATTCGGCTTCGCAGCAGAGGAAAACATCCATAAGCTTACGAAGCCAAGTCACGGACATAATCTGCTCCGTCGCGGCTACGGAAGCAACAGCGTCCGTTTCATCGGAGGGTGGTTGTGGTGGTGGTGGAGGAGTGAGAAGCTCGGTGAAACGATCGGCGATGTGTTTTTGGAAAAGCTCGAGATCTTCTTGCTCTTGTTCGGTGTTGACGTCGGTGAATTGGTTGCGACGAATACTAATCCGGCCGAGGAAGGATCCTTGATTGTCCTGCGCAGGTCTCATGATTGTTGAGTCAATAAGAAGATTGGGAAGGTTTTAGAAATGGCCGATTTATATACGGAGAGTTAAAGAAATTTGTGGTCCCAGAGGTTAGGCAAAAAAGAAAAGTAAAGGAAATTTGTGGTGTGCATGTCTTGTCGGAAAGCTTGAGACCCGTTCTTCGTGCGCAGTTTCCTCTTTTTGTGTGTTCCATTTTGCCCTTTGTAGTTGTTTTTGGCATCTTTATAGTATTTGATTGAGAATATGTAACTTATCGTGGTACGTAGTGATTGGGAAATATTCAAACTGCATGCTGTTTATATTTGTTTTTTAACTTACATGCTGTTTATATTTTACTAATTAAACTGAATGCTCCTTTATTTAAAAAACTAGAGGTGTCTTTGTAGATATAATTTTCTGATGATGTGATTACGTGGTCAGTATTTATTTGTGAATAATACTATTTAGTATTTTATTATGTTACGTAGTAGTAGATAATAAGTTAATATATTATGTGTTTGTCTTTTTAATAATGTATTGTTGTATGTATAATACTATTTGTTAGTGATGAAGTGAGTTTTTGATGTAAAACATATTGAATTTCAATAACTTTATCTAAAGGAATTTGTTGATTCTAAGATTAACGTCGTCAAAATTGTATTTTAATTTTTTACATTTTTGAACATTACTCTTTTTAGGTGTTTTTTGCATTCTCCCGCATCTTTTGACCTTGAGCCATCACCATCTATATATTTCGTTTACCTCTTCGTTGTGCAGTGCTCTTCACCATCACTGGGAAAAGACTCACCATTGTGCTTTTGTTTTTTCTCACCTTTTTTTTGTGAGATTATCTTGTATTTGTTATAGATCATGCATATTAGTTCCACGTTGTGTGGTTATTTCTTACGGCGTTGTATGTTATTTCGGTAAATATTGGTCCAATTTTTCCTTAGGTTTTGGTAAAGTTAGAAAATACATCTCGTTGGGTTGGGTCAGAGTTTAGTTATCATTGATGTTGTTTTCCTCGTCACTGGTTTGTCGTCAATAGTCTCTGCTCGTCTTGGTTTTCAAGATCTGGTTTATGGTGATTTAACTTTTATGCTCTTTCATAGCTCGAGGATGGCTCCACGGTTTGTTGATTTCATTTTTGTCTCTTTTTATCTGTTTGTTCTCTCATTTTCATTGATGATCACATCTCTTGTGGCTCTCCCTTTCGCCATATTTGCTACTCCAGGTTTAGATAGTGTTTTTCTTTGTGTATGCCTTGTGTGCTTGAAAGATTGTTTATGATCTCAAGCTTAAGCTTTGGTTTCTCGGTGGTTGGCTTCCATTCTCCCCCACTCAGGTTATTTATCTTCTTCTCATGCATCCTTTGATGTAGGTGTGCAGTGTAACGCCCGAATCTGGCCTCTCGACCAAACTGGATCCGTTTGCTTCTTATTAATTTCTTTGCTTGTTTGATTCATTTTAAGTCTTCCATTGTCTAAATCATATTCGAATCTGAGGTTCTAAAACAAATAAACAGATAGCATAGCGGAATATAAATGTGTATAAATTGTATTACTTAGAAACATGAGATCCGATACACAACTTCTTAACAGTTTTATAGACAATCACTAGTTCATCCTTAGCATCATCTAACCACACGTTACACAGCCTCTCACTGACCGAGCCTTTACGGCTCCTTGGCTTGACCAGAACCATCCTTAGTTCCTGAAACCACAATCAGATAAGCATTAATCATAACCGAGAATAGAATTGGTCGATTCTACAATGCTTGGTTTGGTTCCTAGAACATAGATAAACCTCATACAACATAATTATAAAAAGATATGAACCTGCCTACCGTATCCTAAGTCATACAACCAACCACCCCTTGACCTAGAATCAGATAGACAGTCCAGGATAGATAAACAGAACACATGAACAGTTCTGGATCGCTCCGAAGACCAATCCGTCTAACCGGATAGAATCTAGGTTTGACCGGCCCAATTGAAGTCCAGCTTAATGGCCCAACGGACTTCCTTACCTGATCCGGCCTTGGGCCTGGATCCAAATGGCCGAGTAAGCCTCAAGCCCAATCCGGTAGGCTTAGCAACCGATCAGACCTTGCGACTCTTACCCTGGCTTAGACAAACCGTGAACCTGTCTTGACTTAACAAGTCATAGACTGATCCATAAGGATCGGACACAAGCTGTCTCAACAGACATCGCTTGGAACATGCACCCCTTCAGTCCTTGGTACCTCTTGATGTTCGTACCTCTTGGTCCTTGTACCTCTTGGTCCTCGTACCTCTTGATGTTCGTAACCTTTGGTTACTTACACCCTTTGGCATCTCACAACCTTTCGTAACTCGTGACCTTTGGCAACTCACAACCTTTGGTAACTCGTGACCTTTGGCAANGCGTGGTTATTATGGTATATTTGGAAAGGAAGGAATAATAAGGTGTTCAGTAATTTGGATATTGACCCAAGGGAGACAATTAAGCTTGCGGAAACCGAATCAACGCTTTGGGCGGAAGCTCAGGTGTTGAAGACAAAACAGCTAACACAACAGGGTGAGGGTTTGTACCGTCAGCTGAGGGTAGGTCGTTGGTGCTTTATAGATGGCTCCTGGAAAGACAAAGAGCCTTACTCAGGTCAAAGATGGTATAGTACACTCGAGGGTTTCCAGGGTTTGTTGGGGGCTAGGAATACTAGGGCATGTCTGTCACCTCTTCATGCGGAAATGAAAGCATTGATATGGGCAATGCAATGCATGAGGAATTTGCATCAGTTTCAGGTTACATTTGCTACGGATTGTACTCAATTGGTGAAGATGATTTCGGAACCAGAGGAATGGCCGGCGTTTGAGAGTTACCTGCACGATATAATGTTACTGAAGACAAGTTTTATTAGTTCAGAGATCATTCATGTACCCCGAACGGAGAACCAAAAGGCGGATAGCCTAGCACGATGTGCAAGGAAACAATCGTCTTTCGTCGTTCACATGGATGCGGAACTACCAGTTTGGTTCGCAGAATCTATATGAGTCTATTTGTTGACGACAAAAAAACAAAAAATAACTTTCTCTTTAGGCATTTGCTGATTCTAAGATTGTATTTTAATTTTTCACATTTTTTCACATTACTCTTTTTTGGTATTTTTTGCACTCTCCCCCATTTTTTAACCTTGAGTAATCACCATCTATGTATTTCGTTTACCTCTCCGGTGTGCAGTGTTTCTCACCGTCACTGGAAAAAGACTCATCTCTGTGCTCTTGTTTTTCCTCACCTTCTTTTTCTGTGAGATTATCTGGTATTTGTTATACATCATGCATATTAGTTCCATATTGTGCGGTTGTTTCTTATGGCGTTGTATACTATTTCGGTCAATATTGGTCATTTTTTTTTTGGATTTTGGCTAAGGTTAGAAACTACATCTCGTTAGATTGGGTCAGAGTTTAGTTGTCATTGATGTTGTTTTTCTCGTCGCTGGTTTGCCGTCAATAGTCTCTGCTCGTCTTGGTTTTCAAGATCTGGTTTTTGATGATCTGACTTCTATGCTCTTTTTCGTAGCTCGAGGATGGCTCCACCGTTTGTTGATTTCATTTTTTTTATCTCTTTTTTTTCTCGTCTCGTTGCACGTTTCATCGCTGATCACGTCTCTTGTGGCTCTCCTTTTCGCCATATTTGATATTCCAGGTTTGGATAGTGTTTTTCTCTGTGTATGCTTTGTGCGCTTAAAATGTTGTTTATAGTCTCAAGCTTAAGCTTTGGATTCTCGGTGGTTGGCTTTCATTTTCTCCCACTCAGGTTGTTTATCTTCTTCTCATGCATCCCTTGGTATAGGTGTGCGGAGTTAGTCTTTAGGAACTTTGGTTTCTTCTATTCAGAGTTTTGTGGTTCTTCGCTGTCATGAGCTTTGTATGTGCTTGTTTAGTTTGTGAGGTGCTTCTTATCTCTTAGCTGGTGGTTGTTCTACTGGTGCTTTAGACATGCGTCTTTTTGTTTCGCGGTGACTTTGTTCTTCCGATGATTATTCTTTCTCTGCCCGCTTTTTTGGTTTTTTGCGCTGGTGCTTGATCGCGATCATTTGTGTTCCGGAGATTGTTTTGTCTCATATTTTATCTTTTTACCTTTTTCTGACATCTACTTGTTCTAGCCAAGACATTCTATGGTAAGATGAGATATGTTAGTTTTCTTTGTTGATCTTTTTTTAGCTCTAAACCTTTACTGAGTTAGTGTTACTATGATATTTTGTTTTTTCTCTCTGACTGTGAAAGTTTTATGTTTAGATTATGTATTGCAGTCTAATTTCTTCTTATTAGTTTGGTCATTTAATATTTTTAATAGTTACATAAAAATATAATTTGTAAATTAAATAACAAAAATGGTAAAAAAATATAAAATAACAAAAAATTATGTTATTTTTAGCTGTGAATAAATTAAATATGTAAAATATATATTTATTATTTTATTTATTTCTTTATTCATTTTGAATTTTAGTGAACAGTAAAATAGATTATCAAACTTCATACGATAATAGTTTGTGCGAAAATGATTACATAGTTCATGATTAGAAAGTATTTAGCCAAATTGCAATAATCTAAAAGAAGAAAGACCTAAAATATAAAAAAAAAACACATGGATGACACGTGTCGCAAAATCCCCCTGCCACTTGTCAGAAGAAGGAAAAAAGCCAACTTTATATATATATATATGCAAATTAGCTCTTTTCTTTCTCTCATTTGTTACTATGATGTTTTTAAAAATCTGCGGTAAAGATGCTTTAATGATTGGCTTGAAAAGTTTGGGGCCTGATTAATGAATGATTTGTGCACAAAATAAAAAGTTTGGTGCAAAAGTTTTGTGGGGTTAAAAGTTTTGTGGGGTTTGCTTCTTTGTATGGGAATTTGGTGTTCCTGGCATTGATTGCATATTTTTCCTCATCTAAAAATATTCATCATAGTGAAATACGGATTTTAATCTACAAAGGGACAAAGGACAAAAAAAAAATCTATAACCACCAAAACTAATCTTTTATGGGACAAATGAGTGTAAGTTATGATTATACCCTTAATGAAAGCTCAACATCAACCATCGGATCTGATTCTTCACGTTATAATCTGAGCCGTCCGCTCTTTAAAGATGAAATATTTACAATAATACCATTAATGAAACTTGTCTCTCAGCCGCTGGATCTTATGAGTCTGTTTTAATCTTAGCCATCAAATTTTGTCTGGGTCCCACTGAAAATTTAATCACTCTTCTTCTTCTCCATTTCTTCTTCAACCATACCCAACCACGAAAATTCATTTCCTTCACCAACCAAACCTCTATTCTTCAACTCTTCACCCACAAACCTTTACCTCTGTTTCTTAGGGTATTTTTACAGGTTATGACACCGTGAAACATCCCATTTGCGTCGTCCTTGGTTCTGAAATCTATTGGTAAGTGTAAACTCTCTTCCACTCTCTTTTTTGTCTTTCTCTCTTATATTTTTATTGTTATTTGTTTCGGTTAAGTCATATAAAATACATGTTACCTGTTAGTCAGATTATAAGGTTGGTTGATATAATTTTGTTAGAGNCTCCATGCTTCTCGCCTAGGACTCCTTATATACTGGCTCCTAGGTCGGTTAGCGCTTTTTCTCTTCTGCCCTTAAGCCGTCATAGCATAAAAAATGGAGATATTCCATTTTTTCCGATCTTCGCAATTATCTTCAAAATTCCGTATTTATCCGCGGAAACTTGACATTTATCTTTCCTTGCGAACCAAGCGTAAACCGTCATGCGGCTTACGGGCTGTTGGTTAAGAAATCGTAAGTTGGGCCTCGAGTCATGTCTTAGGTCCCTTTGGGCCGTCTTCTGACTCGAAGCGTTTATTACGGCTTCTTTCGATAAAGAATGGACTTTATGCGGTTTTTACCGTGAAGTTTGATCGATGACTTAGAATGGCGGGAAACATGAAATGGGATCGCTACGGTCTTTGGGAGATAGCATCGAAGGGTAGACGAGAATGCATGGACTAATGTCATATCGACGTTTCGGAAAAGCTCGGTCGCTACGTAGGGACCGGACAGCGTGCATGTGCGGTAGTTGTGTAATGACCGAGCTTGGTTCATCCGTGTTCCGATCGTCATACTCGGACCTATCCGTAACTGGTCTCGGTATGTTTCCGATGGCTTATGTTTGATCTAAATAGAATTCGAACGAAGCTTTATCTCGGGAACATACGTTGCGACGTTCTCTTGACCGAGCATGATTTGTTGCGAAAAGACATACTTGTATTTCGCAGGGATTTGGACGTTAACTTCGTCATAACCGTTTTCGACCCCAAAAGATACTCCCAAGGTAACGCCTGCACTTTTATTTATGTTAAGAAATGAAGTTGGTAGAGGGGAATGTCAGACATGATTTGCTAAGTTGTTGGCTAGGTGAATTTGGTTGCTAAGCTGGTATAATGTGCTTTTGTGATTAGGACTTCTTAGATGTGGATTGCAATATTTTAGAGGTGATGATTCTAATTTTTAAATCATATGAGTCCCTGCTATTTTCAAACCTCTTTAAGAGAGACTGCCCGTCTGTTTTGCTTGAGGACAAGCAAAAGGGTAAGTCTGCGGGAGTTGATAGACCATGGATTTTACCCACTTTCAGCCATGGTCTATAAGTGTTTTAATATATATTTACTACTATATAGAGTCTATTTAGAGTATTTACAGGTTCATGTACGTTCTGGAGAAATATGGTGATTTTGGAGCCTTTTGAGGTGCAGAACTGCACAGACGCGTCCGATGTTTAGCTATGGATGGAGACCTTCCCACCGTTAGATTGAGCTCATATTTTGACACAAGATATATATTTGAGTTAGATTTCCAGTGCCACAAGTTTGAGGTCAATCGGCATCCTGCAGCAGAAGTTATTCATGTTTTACTGAAGAGTGGCCAGTCTGCCTCGCGAGAGGAAGCTGTCGAGGAGATGAAGGACTATCGATCGATGTTGAAGCATTGGTGTCGATCGACATGGATGCCAGAATGTGGGCCAAACATATTTTATGACCGACTGAAGCCAAGAAGTAACCACAAATTACCAGAATGCCCTTGAACGACCTAAAACCCTATTTATGTTATTTCTAAGCCATTGTTGACGGCTACACGCTCTGTAAGCTTTCTTTGATTCTTGTTTTTATTTAGGAGAGAAAGGAAGAACTCCTTAAGAATCCTCCTGGAACTCCTTTGGTTTCTTGATTGCTTTTATATATATTCATTTGCAGTTTTATTATCTATTCATCTATGATTTTCTGTGACAACTTCATGTTTGAATAGATACATCTGTTAGGTTTAGGGTTCAGATAGGATGAGGGATTATCCCCAAATATATATTGCTAAGTTGTTAGGATGTCCATCAATTAAATTACACTTATTGCTTGTGTTCTAGAGTCGCGAACTAGAACCATGATGTTAGGATGAATAGGCGCACACGAGAGCATGGTTTATCTCCTGAATAATTCATATTGTGCTAGGATTCCTAGATAAAGACGAGAGTTGATCTAGTAACCTAGTGAACATAGTTCAAACCTGCTCGGTAAAGCTCGCTGGAAGGATCGTCGATCGACAACTCGGTAATTGTACCGATCAACAGTCTGAAAGGTGTATCGATCGACATTCCAATCGAATCGTCGATCGACACTTTCTACAGATCAACATGCGAGAGTTGAGATCTTAGATCTAGTGATAGATAATCTAGACATGCGAGAGATGGTAGATTATTGTTATTGTTTGAGTTCTTGTGCATCCAACAAACATCTTATGCATTTATATCATTATAATCCTAATTTCCTGAATAGAAACCCTAGATCTAGCAAACCATCCTTCCATCAAACAACTCTCTGCCAAGTTGAATAATTGTCTTGTTCAACTTGTTTACTGCTTATTTACTGCTTTATAAACTATTAGCCTAGCTTAATCATAAACTGTTTAGATCTAATTGGTTTCTTAGCTCCCTGTGAATTTGATCCCTAAGTACTACAACTCGACCTCTTATTTGAAAGAGTATAAGGTAATTTGAGTGATATCATATATATATATATATATATATATATTTCAAATCTGAATATATATTAAATTAAATTTTATATTCACATGGTTTTATGATCATTTTCATCTTGTTATAACAAAACTTATAACCCATTGATTACCAAATTTTTAACGTGAACCTTTTAATAGTTTTTGTGACTCATAGTTTTTTTTAAAGTTCAAAATATAACATATGCAAAAAATTATTTTCTTATTATATGGTTATGTGATTTTTTATTTTTAATAACATAAAATAAAAAAATGAAATAGGATACAAAAATTATTATAAAGTTTTTATTATTCAAAATCTTTAATTTTTATATATATTTTAATCATATTAGAAATTTTCATAGCTTTTACTCCATCCGTTTCAACAAGATAGATTTTTAGTATTTTCACACATATTAAGAAAACACATTAAACTACCATAATAAATGTATCGTTTTCTGTAATTTTTAAATTTCAATAACTTTTAACTAATAGTAATTCAATAAAGTCAATTAATTTTCTTAAATTTTACAATTTTTTTCATAGAAAACACAAAAAATACATCTTTGTAAAACAAACATTTTTTTCTAAAAAGTCTACCTTAATGGAACGGAGGGAGTATTTAAAAAAAGAATGATTTTTTTGTAGATTACTAATTAATTATTTATATTAAATTTAATTAAAAATATATTATATATTTAGATGAAACAACGTATTTCTCTAAAGATTTTAACGATCATTCTAATGATGAACCATGACATATCTCACATATTGTAATATTGTAATGATTCTCATTTAATATATAAAAATTAGCATCTATCTCGAAATGAAGTTATTGACCAAAAAATCTTGACCAATTGTATTATATGGAAATAAAACGAGATTTTTCACTAGAACAGTGCCCTATTCAGAAAATGATATAATTATCACAATGCATATTTTAAACTTATTGTAAATTTTGAACATAATTAATATGGTATTAGCATTTTAAACTGCATATCTTAAAGATCATGCTTTCAGAGAAAAAAATATCTTGATGTACATAGATGTACTTTTTCCATATACATTCTTTTATTCATTTGGGGTTCATGACATGCAATGTTTTGACGATAATGTAAAAATACATATATGAGACTCGTGGAAATATTACGATTTGGAGTATTGAGGTCTATCTATCACTTCTCAAAATATTGATATGAAATCCAAAAAAATCAATTAGAAAGATCGAGATAATCATCGAGACACATACACGGCAAAAAAAAAGAAAATTGCGACATAAGTTCACAAATTCAGTCAGATGAAAATTTGGCGGATACATTTACCACGTCACTACTTCAAAAATTTGTTATCATATTAGATTACATTATCTCAAAAATATCAAGTGAATGTACTCATGAAAAAGAGTTGATGCATGATACACTCTTTTCTTTTAATTATGTTTTTAAAGAAACCACATCATATGTGTGTTTAGAAGCTATTTCATATAATGAACATCCAAAAAAATGTTATGAACAATTATTTTAGATCCTTATTATAAGATTTGTATTCTAGATATATAGGTACCTTAATGTCTACATATATTCAAACACTGTATCCATATATATCTTTAATTTGGTTATCTTTGAAATAATACAACGCTAAAATTTTAATGTTTTTTTCTTTCACAACAAATTTCAGCTTTTAGAAAAGCCGGGAGTATATGAACATGAAGGAGAGAAAAAACTTAACAGTGTATGGTAGAGACATCTCGATCTAATGATTATCATTAGCTCGACCAACCATCCCTTGAAAGGCTTGTTTTTAATTAATTAATTAAAACATACATCATTAGCTCACTGATTAATCACCAGAACTATTGTTTATGCTGACAAAACATTACATTATTTCAAAAAATAGATACGGTTAAATCAAACATTGTGGACCCAAACTAAAAGGGTTACTTCCTTGCTCCTCCTTAAAGGTAAGCGCTTAATGATTTCATTGATATAAACCTAAAACTAAACTTAAGTTGGAGTATGAATATATATGTATTTTTTTTCAAATGTATACAATGTTCCGAATTTTTACCAGTTGCTCATTTTAACAAATTTAGAGTTTCCAAGTTATTACTTTCCGATCGAGAAACTATGATTAATTACTTGAATATTAGCTCTTACTAGTATTAAGTGTGTTTGGTTTTGAAAAACGATTCTTCTAGATTGAGTAGAATAGAGAAATAGCTGAGGAAAAGATTGCGATATAAAGAAGCAAAAGTCATCTTTCTATGTGATCATATTCACATCGATGTTTGGTAACTGATTTGCTCCAATCCAACGGCCCCTCTTCTCCATTAACTTCATCTACGTACATAGGGTCTCGCCATACATGTGTGTATGGCTATCATTTTCAGCATCGAATCATCTTCTCGCTCACGTTGATTGAACGCTGACACTGCGGAATAAGTTCGTATAAAATGAGTGGAATTAACGGACGGAATATATGAAATGAAAAAAAAACATAACAAAAAATAATGGAACAAGAGTCTAATGATGTATGTAGAGTACTGTTTTAAACTGTTTCTAGTGAATGCATACAAGTGGAGATTCAATAACACTAATAACTTATTCTATGAAATGAACGGAATCAACGGACGGAATAAAGAAACAAATAAACATAACAAAAACTAGGGGTGGGCATATCGGTTTAGTTTCGGGTTCGGTTTGGGTTCGGTTTAGTTTGGTTAATTTGAGTTTTATAAAACTCAACCCAAGTAAAACCAAAGTAGTTTTGGTTTGGGTTCGGTTTGGGTTTAGTTTGGTTCGGTTTAGTTCGGTTTGGTTTAGATTTAGTTTGGTTTTCTTTAAAAATCTATAAAACAAAAAACAAGTTCGATGACAAAACTCTTAACCACGTCAAAGGAAGAAATACATAATAAGGAACGAGCAGACAATTTGTAATCTAATTAGCGTAACAAAGACTTGTAAGCATTCCAAAACCTATTAACTAAAAAACTATTTGCATCAACCTTTTTGTTTTTATTGATCCTATAATAACTGTTACATAATTTAGAGAATGAAAATTGGAGAAGATGAACGAAACGAGATGACTACAATTTAGATGCTTATAATTTTTAGGTTTTGTTTTCAGTACAATCTTTAGGTATTAGGATTATTTAAATCATATTTGGATTTTCTTTTTAAATATATGGAAGTTAAGAAAAAATGGAAAACAAAACTTTAACTAAAATTTACAATATATATATATATATATAGATAAAAATATATTGGATTATTGGTTTGGTTCGGTTTGGTTCGGTTTGAACCCAAACCAAACCAAACCATTCGGATTGAGTAAAATATGAACCAATTGGGTTATGTAAAGAGCACGGTTTGGTTTGGATCGGTTTAACTTCGGTTGGTTTGGTTTGGATCGGTTCGGTTTGAGTTTTTTGCCCACCCCTAACAAAAACAGATGAACAATGTTTCAAACCTTTGGTACTAAATTAGTAGTAGGCTATAGGGGACGTCTAGTTAATTAACAGTATAAAAATATGTATCGTATTGATATATACACTTTCGTTTTGAGAGTAAAATAGAGTAAATGTAAAAATGAAAATGAGAGGAAATTGAAAAATGTGGAAAAGGACAAAAGCAATGGTAATCAGTGTTAATGTGTTATACCTGCAAATCCAAGAGTAAAGTGTAGAGTACTTTTTTCATTTTATTAACAGTGCCTAAAGTAAAATTAAAAGAATGACTTTTCACCTCATTGGCAAATTTTCAACTGAATTCAGAGTAAAGTATTTTTACTCCGAAACATTTACTGTAACGTATCTATACAGTCACACCTTTTAGTTAGGAACTTATTTGAAAAGAGAATGTCTGATCAGTGACGAATTGATGATTATTTTATTCATGAATACTATAATGATATATAAAAGATTACGATGAATAATCTTCTTTATATAGGTGCCGTAAGCTGAATAAAATGCAATGACACTTTGTTAGACTCCATTGCAATGACACTTTGTTAGACTCCATTGCAATCTAATTCAAACAATGTATATGAAAATATTAATTTAATAGAATAGCACTTTGTTAAAACGAACAAAGTCCTGCCATCAGAAAGAACAAACCTGATATGACATATATGAATAGAATATTGCATAAGTATTGTATCACTATCTTTGCAAGTTTTTTTTTTGCATAAGTATTTTTTTTTTCACTATCTTTGCAAGTTATCAATACGAAACAAAAAACATTGAAGGCTAAATATTCTTTCATTTTCAACAAGGTCTCCGGATATGTCTTCTAACTAATCGAAGCCTTGTAATGGTAACTTGCAATGATTTGTATTCCAAATACCGTTGAAAAAGCTTCGTGTAATTTTTGTAAACTTTGACTTTGAGTTTTTTTTTTAAATCGTAAATATCATTTCATAAATGAATTATTGAAGCTCACAAGAAGATGTGATAAATAAACTATAAGACTTCTAAAATTTACTTTCAAGGAAAAAAAGTAAAAAAATATGGAAGTATAATCAATAGAATCAATCGAACTTGAAACCGTTCTACTTTGGAACGAACATGGCATTGATACAAATTTGTAGTAGCTGGATTGGACGTGTGTTAATTTTAAATTTCATATATACTTACGTATATTTAAAATTTAAATGTAAAAAGATCATTATACAAGTTCAGCTACGTGGCTTAACCGATTATTTCATTGTTTAATTCAAGATATTATTTAATAATATACTTTATATTTTTTTTTGGTAAAAAATATTAAAATTTTATACCAATTTTTATAGTTTTTGACAGAAATTACACAAATACAAGTAGCAAAAAAATAAGCTAAGTAACAATAAAGACAGAAAAGAAGAAGCAACTCCTAAGATCTAGCAATCAAATAAAAAATATAAACTGAAACTACTAGCCGAAAGCTGAGGTTGAAGCTTGACCAAAACAGTATTTCCAAATGGTGATGATACCTTTGATGAAACATGAAACCACGTCTTGGTAATTTTAGCTTCCCCGAAATGCTACTCCAATTGATTGGTATCATCTCCGGACAGCATTTACGTACCAATATGTCTATTTATATATTTAGTAACCATCAAGTTTTATATAAGAAATTGATTGAAAAGAGAGAGAAGAAGATAAATAAACGATTCTATATAAATATCGTGGTGCATAATTTATTTATTTTATTTTTTTGTATATTTGTAATTTATTCAAAGAAAACTAACTTTTGTATATCAAGTGTAACTGGTTTGATCTAACTAATTTATAGAAATAGAAAAATCAAAGTTTTGAAACAAATAAAGCCTACATCCTAGGCCAGCCAGTGTTGCAATAGAGCTTCATAGTGCCGATGACCCTACTACCCTAAACATTCTTGAGGCAAAGTTTACAAGGAATTTATATGTTTTTTTCTTAACAAAGGAATTTATATGTTATCGCTAAATCTATATATAATGGCCATTTGTTGTATGGATTAATATCTTTTTCAAAAAAATAAAAATCTATGGATTAATCTAACTTTCTGTCCTAAGGTCCTTGAAAAAGAGGCAAAAACAAAAAACGGGAGACAAAAAGGTACGTGAAGAAAAAAAATATGCAAGTGATAACTGACAAGGGCTTAACGTAATAATACTACAACAAAAACTCTGCGTACAAACGAGTAACAGCGCATGTAATAGAAAGTCGATGAGACGTCGTTTTAAGGTTAGGTCGATGAAGAAATATCTCAGGCCCCACCCGGCCACCCCTGGGACCCGACCAGACCTTGATCTCGTCGTCCCTTGTTTTATTTTATTTATATTTTAAATCAATATTTATCTTCTTTTGGGTTCGCTTTTAAACCCCTCCATTTCCTCTTCTCCTTTCTTCTATAGCTAAAAACCCTCAGAAACACAACCCACGAAAGAAACAAAGTGTGGTACATATACATATAAAATATTAATTTAAGATAATTATTGTGATTAAGTAGTTAGTTACAACTAAGTTAATTTGAAGATCGAGCTACTAATCATGGGTCATCACTCATGTTGCAACCAGCAAAAGGTGAAGAGAGGGCTTTGGTCACCAGAAGAAGATGAGAAGCTAATTCGATATATCACAACTTATGGCTATGGATGTTGGAGCGAAGTCCCTGAAAAAGCAGGTACTGCATTGTCTATATCTATTTAAATTATATAGTTTCAATCTGTTGACCCAAAAAAAACTTGAAGATTCAACCTAGTATTTACAATGCCTATTTGATAAATTAGGGCTTCAAAGATGCGGAAAAAGTTGTCGATTACGATGGATAAATTATCTCCGGCCTGATATCAGAAGAGGACGGTTCTCTCCTGAAGAAGAGAAATTAATTATAAGTCTTCATGGAGTTGTAGGAAACAGGTTTATATTTTCTCTAATTTTAACATATATATATATATATATCATGTACTACATTGTATTATTATGCATATAACATATTTAAATTATTTTCATATTTTTGATGATTGATACCAGTTTTTACTAATAAGCTTGTTGGGTTTGGGATACAAGCTAGATTATAATATATTTTATTGTTATATAATCAGTTTATGTATAAATTTATTAGTATTTAATAAGTTTAGCCACGGTTCTAAGCAACGACCAGCCTACGGTTGATGACTAAAGAATCATTAGCGTGTAGTTTCATTCATCTCCTTGTAATTTTGTCTACTTGCTTGAGCTACATAGTAGTGTACATTTCAAGTCACTTAGTTGAACATTCTCAAAATGTAAACCAGACATACACACACACATGTATGCATTTATTAGAGCACTTCCATTAGTGTATGTATCTAAAGCTTTAAAATGTTGAAAATAATAATCAAAATGAGACAGAACCAGAAGCAGTATGTCTGTACAGATGCTGCCGGAACCCCATAAAAGTCGATTTTTGCCAATTGTCTTCTTTTTAGTGGTTCTTATTCATTTTAGCATTTAAATTTTAATTGTAAAATGTAATTAAACTAAAAATAATGTTATTACAATTTTTAAGATCATATAGTATGTGCACAAATAATGGTGCTCTTAGGAAAAAGAAAACTTACACACCGACACGTATATACACATCTATCATGTATGTGCTTAATTGCTTATGTTTCTCTCATTACTTTCGTACATGTCTTTCAGGTGGGCTCATATCGCAAGTCATTTACCTGGAAGAACAGATAACGAGATAAAAAATTATTGGAATTCATGGATAAAGAAAAAGATACGAAAACCGCACCACCACTATAATCGTCATCAACCATCTATAACTACTGTGACATTGAACGTGGACGCTACATCAACTGGTACGGGTGTCCCCTCAAGTACCACTACTTCGACTATCGATAACTTGCATTTTGATGGTTTTATGGATTCTCCTAACCAACTAAATTTCACCTATGCTCAAGAAACTACTACCAAGATTCAAGAAACCCTTTTCTCCCATAAACCTCCTCTTTTCATGGTAGACACAACACTTCCTGTCCTTGAAGGAATGTTCTCTCAAAACATCATCACAAACAATAACAACAATAACAATGATCATGACACACAAACAGGAGGAAGAGGAAGTGTCTTCGAACAAGCATTTCTGACACATAACACGGAACAATGGGATATGAATCCTCCTCAACAAGAACGGATTCAAGTTCCTACTATGGTGTCAGATTTGTTCAACAATTCTACCAATTCAAATACCGAGACATTTACAAGTTACAAACTACCGGCGCTGGCCGAGGGAAATGTTGATAACATCTCCCAAGTTGATCAAAATAGTAATGCTCAAGATGGAGATATAGCGTCCACATTCGAATGCTTTAGGAAGCAAGAACTAAACTATGATCAGTGGATAAATTCACAACAGTGCTCTAATTTTTTCTTCTGGGACAACCTTAACATTAACGTGGAAGGTTCATCTCTTGTTGGAAACCAAGATCCATCAATGACCTTGGAATCCTCTGCCTTATCTTCTTCTTATTTTCCCTCTTCATTTTAAATTAATGAATAAATCAAATGAGAGAAACTCACGCTAATTTGTCTATATATAAGTTTGTTTCTTTAGTTTTTTTTATTAGAGGTTGTTTTCGGATGATATTTACTTTCAAGCTGATGTTGTAACGAGTGTTCTAAATTGTTGATGAGGAGATCGTGTATGTATGTATGTGTTGTTTTCTAGCTCATGGTTTTATCCCTAAATTTATGTAATAAAGGACGAAGTAACCTTTTCCCAGAAAAGTAAGTATTGATAATTTGACTTGTTTTTACACCACCGTCCACGTAAAAACTTGTAAACAAAGTTTTCTTTATTCGGTAAACATGTTAAAGATTAATTTACCTTTTTCTTTTATAGAAGGTACATAGAGCTACAAGGAAGAGAAACTACAATCACAACACCAATAAACAGAAAGAAAACATATGTCTGACTGGTGACATTCGGGAAACAAGAGGAAGAAATAAAAAAGGAATGCACGAAAATAAAATAGCAGGAATGAAAATGAATGGTTGTGCCTTATCAAATTTAACAAGGAATAATTTTTTTCTTTAATTCTCTACAAAAAAGGAATGAAGGGGAATGAGAGAGAATTATTATTCCTTGTGAATGGTGCTTTTTTTTTAGGAACGTTAGAGAATGCATTATTCCTCGCCGTTCCCTGGTCACCATTCATACTAATTAACTCCAAACACCCAATAAACAAAGAATGATTACAAGACACAAACTCTAACCGGTTGAAAACCCAGTCATAAACGGAGGACGACACGGAACGAGCGAACCACTACAGCACACCGGAGAAAACAGAGACAACCAAGGCGAAGCCGACACGGAATAGTGCATCCAATTCCATCACCTTAGCAAAGCTGCAAAACTCCCATCACATCTCAAGACGCTGCTTCACCATCAATTTTGCTCAACTACACTGGAGAAGAGAGAATCTCGTTCCTGTAATAGATATTAAGAGATGAAGCGGAAGATCAAAGTGAGTGATCTGATACATATTAAGATCAGATTCAAGCTCAAAATCAAGATGTAGAAACTGAGATTTAGAGAATATGATTAACGGAAGAAAGTTTGTTATTCACATTAATCTTAAATGTACAATGTAAGCTAATGTTGCTTATATACATATTTGGTTATCTACAAGTAAAGCAAGTCTCTAATCACCAAATAAACCGGTTTAGTGAACCATCTATCATAAGAATAGATGCAAAAAAGACCGCGAGTTTTTGAAGGTAAGAGTGTTTTTTCTAGGGAAATCGGCCAATTCCTACGTCAACAGAGCCCAGCGGTCCCGATCAGTATATGCACATATAAGCTGTGCAAATACAGCTGTTCGTTATAATCGCTTAGCTGTCTGTCATACGTGGCTTTTGGTTAAAGGGAGAATTGGACCCAGGTTGGAGCAATAATTCCTTAATCGCTCAACCAATGTGCCAAATACAATTCACTGACTGTGATCTCTATCAATTAATATTTATAGCTAATAAATATTCATTTTTCTGTCTTTTTCTATCTGTGTATGTTTTCATTATCCAAGCAAAACCAAAAAAAAATCAGAATCTCTTAAATGTCTGTCATTCCATGATTCATTACTTGCTTCAATACAAAAAAAAGAACTCCATTTGCTGGTTCGTGATTACATTTGTTTGATGACCATACTGAGACCAAAAAACTTATGTAATAGACAAGAAACGATCTTGACTATGTCTCTTATTTCGGTACCCAAAAATAATATTAATTTAGTTGACAGAACAAGAACTTCAAAGGCTTGTTTTTTATTGCCAAACAATATCATCTTTTACGTTTTACTGAATAATTTCTAAACCACTTGTTTTTTAAATTAGAAACTAACATTTGAGAGACTCTTTTTTTTTGGATAATAGAAACATACACAGGAAGAAAAAAACAGAAAAATGATTTACCAAGGTATAAATAGAAATTAAGAGGAGACAAAATCAATGTATCAAACTTGGCCCAGTGGTTGAGTGATGAAAGAGTCATTGGTCTAACCTGGATTTGATTCCACCTTTAACCAATATAAGGAAAGGCTTTTTATTTACTATTTATTATTTTAAACGTAAAAACCACGTATGACAGACAGCTAAGCGAATATAACTGACAGCTCGTATTCCGTTACGTTTGACTAACGGTAAATTGGTCAATGTATGTAAAAACTGTATTTTGTTAGTTCGTGTATGGAATTTGAATTAACTAAGTGTTGATGTATGTATTTGCACAGCTGATATGTTCATGTACTGATCGGGACTGCTGGGCTCTGTTACATAGGAATCGGCCAATTTCCTGTTTTTTCTGCGTCCTCCAGGTTTACGGTTTGTGTCATGGTTTCACCTAAGCAGCAAACCAGAAAAAATGTTTTGATATACGGTGTTGTCTTACTGGAAATAGCGGCGGCCCATTTATAAGATGTCGTTTGGGTGGGACTACCTCGTGGATCTCCCGGTATTGGAACTGATAAGCTAATGCAATAAAGTAATGATCTTTATTTCTCAATTTGAAGCAAGAGGACTCATGGGGCTAGGCATTTGATCTCGGGTGATGTAGATCCAATCTAAGGGTGGCAAGGTATCAATCAAACACTTTCCTTATGCCTAGACACTAAGCTAAACAAGCTTTATCTCTAGATTGACGGGTGCGATGAATCTAGAGCTTGTTTAGCTTATACTACATTGATTTGATCTTGGACCCTTGAAAAGTCTCGCATCAGCGTCAAACTACATGGTTTGGTCCTGGAAGCAGGATTGTAATGGCCACAGAAGACCTAGAGATTTTGCAGCAACATGGTATCAATAACATTTACCATGTGGGGTTTCCGCTTGATGAAGAAGCTATCGAGATCTTATGTGTATATGCTTTTAGACAAAGGTCTCCACTTTATGGTTTTNACTATTTATTATTTTAAACGTAAAAACCACGTATGACAGACAGCTAAGCGAATATAACTGACAGCTCGTATTCCGTTACGTTTGACTAACGGTAAATTGGTCAATGTATGTAAAAACTGTATTTTGTTAGTTCGTGTATGGAATTTGAATTAACTAAGTGTTGATGTATGTATTTGCACAGCTGATATGTTCATGTACTGATCGGGACTGCTGGGCTCTGTTACATAGGAATCGGCCAATTTCCTGTTTTTTCTGCGTCCTCCAGGTTTACGGTTTGTGTCATGGTTTCACCTAAGCAGCAAACCAGAAAAAATGTTTTGATATACGGTGTTGTCTTACTGGAAATAGCGGCGGCCCATTTATAAGATGTCGTTTGGGTGGGACTACCTCGTGGATCTCCCGGTATTGGAACTGATAAGCTAATGCAATAAAGTAATGATCTTTATTTCTCAATTTGAAGCAAGAGGACTCATGGGGCTAGGCATTTGATCTCGGGTGATGTAGATCCAATCTAAGGGTGGCAAGGTATCAATCAAACACTTTCCTTATGCCTAGACACTAAGCTAAACAAGCTTTATCTCTAGATTGACGGGTGCGATGAATCTAGAGCTTGTTTAGCTTATACTACATTGATTTGATCTTGGACCCTTGAAAAGTCTCGCATCAGCGTCAAACTACATGGTTTGGTCCTGGAAGCAGGATTGTAATGGCCACAGAAGACCTAGAGATTTTGCAGCAACATGGTATCAATAACATTTACCATGTGGGGTTTCCGCTTGATGAAGAAGCTATCGAGATCTTATGTGTATATGCTTTTAGACAAAGGTCTCCACTTTATGGTTTTAAAGTGTTTTGTGGAAGGATAATAGAGCTTTGTGGTAATCTTCCATTGGCTCTACGTGTGGTGGGCTCATATTTGCGTGGAAAGATGGAGGACGAATGGGAAGATGTAATGAACAGACTAGAAACTGTTGTGGATCGAGAGATCAAGGACGTACTAAGAGTGGGCTATGAAAGGTTAGATTAGAATGAGCAAACTCTATTTCTCCACATTGCAGTTTTCTTCAACAATGAAAATAGTGATATTGTGAAAGCTATGTTCGCTGATGGTAAGTTGGTAGTTAAACGTGGTTTGAAGATTCTGCTCAATAGATCTCTCATAGATACATATGGGGAAAGAATAGAGATGCACAAGTTATTACAGCAAATGGCTAGACAGGCCATTCGTAAACAAGAGCCTTGGAAACACCAAATCTTAATGGATACTTTTGAGATTTGTGATGTCCTCGAAAATGAAACAGTAAGTTCTTTTCCTTAGTAGAATTATACTCCAAAGATAAATTTTCTTGAGTATTGAAGCACATTAAAAATATAATAAATGTTTACACTCAAAATTACTCCATCTGTTTGGGAATAGTTGAGTTCTAGTGATTTTTTTTTTTTCAATATACTTGACGTTTACAGAGTCCAATGTGAACAATGACAGAAGTTGATGTTTTTACCCTTGTAATATTAACGTGACTTTTAGCATCTTTATGACTAAATAACTAATCTAAAGCAATTGAAAATGTTAAAATAGAGATTGCATCAGTTTTCTTAATGTTTGTGCAAAGCTGGAAAACGCCGAATAAAAAAAATATGGAGGGAGTATCATTTAAGATTATTATACATTTTCAATAACTATCAACTGATGATGCTTGATCAGTTCAAATATTTTCAATTGATATTTCTTAAAATATATTCCAACCGTTCCCAAAAATAAGATTTTCTAGAGTTTATTCTTGTTCCATAAAAATAGATTTTCTATATTTTAAAAGTACTTTTGTATACTTTTGAGAAACATTAATTATGAATATTTGAATTGGTTAAATTTTATTGGTGGATAGTTATTGGAAAGTGTATTGAAAAGTAAATTGTAGATTAAATTATAAATATTTATTATATTCTTAATAAACGTGAAAACTCTATAAAATCTTATTTTCGGGAACAGAAAGAATACAACTTATCAATATTAATTATTAAAATACCTTACAATCTAGAAAATATCTATCTTTAAAAAGGAGGGAGTAATTTAAACAAGACATCTGGTTGAGATAAAAAGAATCTTGCATGCGGTCCTAACAATTTCTCTTTATTTGTTTTGGTTTAGGGTACCAGTGTTGTGTCTGGTATATCATTTGATGTATCAGGTATCAGTGAGCTGATTGTCAGCAAGAGAGCTTTTAAGAGGATGTCCAACCTTCGATTCCTCGCCATCTACAAAAGCATAGATGATGGAAATGATGGAATGCATTTACCAGTGGAGATGGAGTTTCCCCGTTGTCTAAGGTTACTACAATGGACATCATATCCAAACAAGTGTCTTCCATCTACCTTCCATCCAGAAAATCTTGTCAACCTTTGCATGCGATACAGCAAGCTCGAGTACCTCTGGCAAGGAATCCAGGTTGGTCTTGTACTTAAATATATACATGATCAGTTACTTTCTCTTCATTTTATTTGATTTTCACTCTGTATTGTTGTGTTGTTTTACATTTAGCCGCTAACAAATCTCAAGAAGATGGATTTGACACTGTCTTGTCATTTGAAAGAACTCCCGGATCTTTCAAATGCTAGAAATCTAGAGAAACTGGACCTGAGTGTCTGCGAGAGTTTGGTAGAGATTCCATCCTCTTTTACACATCTTCAAAATCTAAAAGACTTGCGGATGGGGAACTGCATAAACCTACAAGTCATTCCACCTCAACTTAACTTGCATCCCTTGAAAACATTGACATGCAAAGGTGTTCAAAGTTGAGAAATTTTTCAATTATATCTACCAACTTGGTAAAAATGGATATATCATACACAGAGATAGAAGATGTGTCTGCACTTAGGCTCTTCCCTCGCCTTGCGTGTCTCAGTATAAAGAAAAGTGGAGAGAAGGGATTACCACATCTCCCGAGGACTTTATGGTATCAGGACCTAAGCTATACTGACATTGAAAGTATTCCAGATTGCATCAAAGATTTTTATTCGTTACACCTTAATCTAACTGGCTGCAAAAGACTCAGATCATTGCCATTTGCCAGAGCTCCCTGGTTCTCTCAAATCCTTAACTGCAGAAGACTGTGAATCACTGGAGACAGTATTCTGCCCTTTGAATCACAGTTCAGATGCAACACTCGTTTTCACCAACTGCTTCAAGTTGGACCAACAAGCACAAAAAGAAGTTATCCAATGTTCGTCTCTGTGCAGATGGGTTATCTTACCCGGAAGAGAAGTACCTGCAGAGTTTGGTTACGTAGCCAGAGGAAATTCATTTACCATTATTTTTCCAGATGGTGACAATTCTCTTTCTGCTTTATCAAGATTAAATCTCTGCGTTGTGGTGTCACCTAACCACCAAACCAGCGAGTACAACAACGGGTTTGAATCATTGTGCTGTCGAATAGGCAATCGTGACTTAGACCCAGTTGAGGAGGTGTTCCGTCCAGGCATTTTCTCCAAATGTCGAGGTGAACATATATTTATATTCAACTCTCGTTTGCCATTTATCAGTTCCTGCAAAGAGAGCAGAGAGATAGTGTTCGAATTCAGCTGCAGTTATAACAGCTTTGACATTATTGAATGTGGAGTCCATATCTGGACCGAAGACGAACTTGATAGTATTAGTCTCACAAATGGGAGATGCCGATCCAACTTTTTTGGAATGACGACACCAAATGGAGTAATCTGTGACAGCAAGGAACACAGGCTGTTGGAGTTGGCTCTCCCTCTGCTTTGTTCTATCTAATTCTGAGAGAAAAATTAGAAGCTTGGTTTCGGTAAGAAAGGCGATAGAAGTTAGGTAAGTCATCATTAGCCGCCATGATTTACCATATTATGCAAATCTGCTCACACGTCTTGCTGTGTTTTCTTACGTGAGCTCTCTGCGCTGAAGAGTTATGCGTATAGACAAACTATCATGTGTTCTATTGGGAAAAAAGACCTCTTCTGCAATTTCAGTCGTACTAACTACGATCCAAACAAGTGACTGGTACTGACTACGACCTCAACTTGCTTATAATTCAGAAAAATTACCTGAACTTATAAGAACGTGTCAATATTAACCTTGGCCGTAACTTAAGTTACTATTCAACAAAAAAGGGTGTTGTTTTGATTAAAGAAAAAATATTTTGAAAAAAATTCTCTATTTAATTATTTCAAATTATAAATTTATTATACTGAACTAAAAAATATATTAGTAAGTAATAAAAATTAATAATAAAATTAAATATATAAAACAAAATTGTTATATATTAATAATATCAATTAAGTAACCTAAACAATAAAATTATGCAGTTACAAAATATAACGCTAAAATGTTAATTAAATATTTAAAACTTTTATGATAACATCAAAATTATACATTCTTAAAATAAAAAATATCTGCACGGACTTGTTTGTCAAATTCTATTAATATATTATAGAAAAGAAAGAAAAAAACGTGTTTAAATTTTAGTATCTAAAAATATGCCAATCAAAGAGTCTACGGTTTCTTTCTTTCTTTTCATATTTTTTACTATTATCTATGTAGTTCACTCGTTTTACTTGTCTTTCTTTTCATAATTTTACTATTATTTTGGGTAAGAAAGATACCCCTCGTAATTTAACTTATCTATTTCACTCGTTTTACTTTACTTTTCGAAGAGGAAGAAACTTCTATCTCACTCAACGGTGAGACTACGCGCTTTCTATTTTCTCCTGTTATTTAAGGCTTACCCGAACACATCTCTGTGAATCTGTGCCCTTGAAACACTCACGATCCTCTCCCATGGCTTCTTCCTTTTCTTATTTGCCTCGGACCTGGAGATACGGCGTCTTCACGAGCTTCCATGGACCAGACGTCCGTAAAACCTTTCTCAGTCATTTACGCAAACAGTTCAATCGCAATGGAATTACCATGTTCAACGATCAAGGGATCGAGAAAAGCCAAACCATTGCTCCTGCACTCACACAAGCTATTAGCGAATCGAGGATCTCCATCGTGGTGCTCTCGAAGAACTATGCTTCTTCCAGCTGGTGTTTGGATGAGCTGGTGGAGATTTTGAAGTGCAAGGAAGAGATTGGGCAAATAGTGATGACGGTCTTCTACGGAGTAGATCCATCCCATGTGCGGAAACAGACTGGAGAATTCGGGGAAGTTTTCAGTGAAACTTGTGCTCGAAAACAAGAGGATAGCCGGCTAATATGGAACCAAGCTTTGAACGATGTTGGCAATATAGCTGGAGAACACTTTCTAAACTGGTTTGCTCTTCTTACTTATACTTCTTTAGAATTAGGCAAATATAATATGTCATATATATAACTAGGGTAAAACGAGTGAAAAACAATTTAAATATAGTAATTAATAAAATATAGTTAAAATAAAATAATATTGTATTGAATATTTTGTTATTCTTCTTTTTGACAATAATAAGTTTGTTTTATTTTAAAAATATTATGATGTAAATGTCACTATTTAACATTTCATCAATGTTTATTCTTTAAAAATATTATAATCAGTTAGTAAAATATATTAATTTGTTCAATATTGAATTTGAAATCCAGCATATAAATTATTTCTACCTTTAAATTTTTGTTTCTGAATTTACTGACACTTTTAATTTCTCTTATACATATTAGTTTAGATAATTCAAAAAATAAAAAATAATTAATCTTTTTTCTTATAAATAGCTAGATAGTACAAAAATATATTATTGATAGTCACTACATAAATTTGAAATATTTATCAAATAAACATATTAATATTCAAACTGATAAGTGTTTATATATATATATACTATTATTTGCAAAGTGATTTTTCACGTTCAAGCTCTTACGTTAAAAGTTGAAGTGGTTAATATTGTTTGTACCCTTAATGAATAAAATATATATATTAGCCAAAACTAAAAACGAATTTTAATTTTTTGATTAGATAAATGATTAATATTAATAACAATTAGAATGATCCAAAATCTAAATATATATATTAAAATAAAACGATAATTATAATATATGTATTAATAAGTAATTATGATATCCGCATGTGCGGACGAAACACATAGTATATATATTATTTAGTTTTAATAATAAAATCAGTGATTGTTGTATTTTTATTCTATTAGTTTTTTTTTTGTATTTGATTATATTGTATATATAATTAATCTATTTTTATTTAACAAATTTACTATATTTTTTTTCCTTAAAAATGTTTTGCTTTTGTTAAGTAATTTAAAATCATTTAAATATTATATATGATGTTTTTTTTATCAAAATATTATATATCATGTTTGAAATATATTATATGGTATAATTTCGGATCAATCCACATTTGTTCATCAGATAGTTTTTTAAATATAGTCACATTTTTTGAAAATTCAATGCCCACAAAACATACGAAAAGAAAGCCTTTCACAAACAAAGTCTGAGAGTAACTGTATTGTACCTACATAATAAATCAACAAAAGAAACTAACTTTGTGAATGAGAGAAGGAAAACCAAAAGTGATAAGATACAACATTTGTTCAGCCAAACATTACTTCCATAGAAAAAGTTCCATCTCATGTGTGAACTGTTCTAGAGGACCTTTCTTCAGTTCAGCCAGATCAATCAATTGTACCAAAACAGGAGTAATGAAGATAAACACAGTCAAGCTTGTTTGTCTATCAAGCTGGCAATAGTTTTAATTACAAACCATTTTTACTGCAGTGCTTCCAGTCTTTAAAATTTTTGAACCTTCATAAGCGTTAAATAGTTATAAGCGTTAATAAACTGCATTTTAACCAAAAGAAGCATTTTACAATAGTTACAACAAAGATACAGGAAAGCCAAGAGAGAGATGGATACAGTGTAAGTCCATTGTTGCCTTCACCAAAGCAAGATTGAAAAAAATAGGGCTTCGGGAGAGAGATGATACCTTTTTAACCTTTTCCTTTGGCATACCTGCAACAAAAAGTCCAGCATAACCGAGAAGCAGCTGAAAAAACATTCCAAAACATATGAAAACACACATAATACAATAGTTTAGACCAACAAATATAATACAACTTTAAGAAACATAGTACATAATAAAAATGAATTTGGTCATTTGCTTATAATAATAGTATGTTATAATAATAGTATGTGTGTAAGATCGGTAATATTCGAGCCTAGAGAGACTAATTCCATGGATTGATCTGTATATTTCCTTCCAGCAATTGGCTGCCCTGGTCTTGTCTAAATTTTTCATAAACAATATAATAGTCTTTTACATACAATTATTTTGTAACATGTTGTATTAATGGTTTTCTTTTATTATTTATTTTAAAATATTTTGATACAATAATTTGGATTCAAAATTTAGCTGTTAATATAAATTTCAAAGAAATTCATAAACAAAATCATATTTATGTGACACTTTATGAAGGAAATAGTTTCCAAATATATGAATATATCGATTTTATTTCAATTCCTGCATTATCGATTTTGGATTTTTGTAAAGNGAAAAGAACGAATTGTGAAGATGATGTTCAAGGGATGAAGCTTACCTTTTTATGGGGGAGATACACCGCGAGAGATAAATAACATTGAATGTGAAATCATGACTGATGTGAATTGATGGAGTTAAGAAGTTATGAATCAAGACATCGTTGCGGAGGATATGAGCCAAATACGAATCGATGGAATCAAAGCTTAACTCATAGACTATTCACGACGGTACATCTCCTGAATCTCAATAATGATTTTACAAAACAGAAACCCAATAAATGAATACGACAAAGCCTATAAAATGTAAGAACAAATGAAACAAAACGAAGAGTTTAAAGAGGGACAGGTGTGGCATGCAAATTGAATAAATTGATGTCGTGGCATCACCTGCAGAGAGACAAAGTCTACTTTATATAATAAGATTATATAGTTTTCTCTCTATATACTACAATGTTTATATCACCTAAATTTATTTAGAGAAATTCTCTATGGTAACTTTAAAAAGTCTTTATCATATAAATATAGCATAAAAGGGTTAGAATGACAAAAGTGTTTTATCATAACTTATCTCAGATGTGATTTTTTATTTGGATTATTCCTTAGAAATTACTTCAATGAATTTTTGTATACATATTTGAATTATTTTAATTATTCTAAGAGAAACCAAATAGATATTTCCATATTTTCCTTGAATAATTTTTTTTCATATTTTTTATTTACAATATAAATATATATTTCATTTTTCACTAAAGCAAACATTTTAAATATTTAATTACTTTCGTATTTATTTATTTACAATACAAATGTATATTTAGTTTTCATTTAAACTGTACCTTTTAAATATTTAATTAATTTTGTAATTATGTTAAATTCATGTACAATTTTGTATTAAATTTGTGATATTAATTTAACATAATATTTTTCAACTAAAACTTTGATCTCTAACAGTTAAGGATTTGTTAATTTAGAATTTTATACCATAATGTTGAAAATATGCTATCAATATGAATGATATATCGGTCTACAAATACTATTTTGAAAGTGCATTTAGTTTCTGTTAATAAATATAGTGACCGATTTAAGTTTATATTTCAATAATAGAAGTATATGACTGTTTGTTTACAAAATGATAATCAAGCTCATTTTTATATAGAACATATTAATATATTATTCATTGATATAGTTCTTTTTGTTTCTTTTATCTTGTGCAATTTTGAAAGTAAAATATGTATCATACCAATTTATGTCGTTAACATTAATGACAGATGAATGATATATTTCATGTGAATAATTTTATTCTCAAGGTGTTTATTATCAAATGTAGATGTAGGTTAAAGTTTTAATTATATAATGTGATGTATGATAGATGAAGAATTGCAAAAGTTTTAACATTGAAAAATTCATTTTAAATAATCTAAAAATTTCGGAGTAAAAAAGTCTAAATCACCAATAGACAACATAGGAAAACTAAAAAATAATAATAAAGAGAAAAAATCAGGTTTAAAAGGACAAAACAAACACAATGCATTACAAATAAATAATTAAAATATTTATTAAGAGAAAATATGGGAATATCTGTTTGATTTCTTTTAGAATATTTAAAATAATTCAAATATGTATACAAAAATTTATTTAAGTAATTTTCTAAGAGATGGTCCAAATAAAAAAAATCATATGAAATAGGTTATGACTTCTATTTTAATTGAATAGATTGAACATAATTTATTGTAAATATCATATAATGTAAGGTTTTAGTTAGTGTTCATGTATTAATAAGAGAGATATCACTAATAATCTGAAACAATAAATTAAATTACTGCATGCAAACTATAAAATTGTTATGTCTGAAATATTATATTAAACTATTAGTAGTATGGTAAATATTAAAATTATATATCACTAATCATGTAAATCAAATATTTATATGTATAAAAAAAAAATAATCATCTGCACGGTTGTGCGGATCAAGATCTATATACATTTATATTCCTATGCTTAACTGACTTATGGTTTGCAGTGAGGGGTATGGCTTTGAAGGTTGAGTTTAAATTTTTTAAAAATAAATAAATAAATACTTTAAATTTAAAATAGTTTCAAAAAGAGTTTTCGGATTTCAAAATAAAAATAAAAATTCAACTTTTTTTTATAAAAGTTCAAATTCGAAAATAATATTTTTTATTTATTGAAATAATTATTTATATTTATATATATCTATAAAGTAGGGGTAAAATGATTTTTTACCTCTTTAATGAAAATTTCTTTTGATTATTTTCCTCTCAAAATCCCCTATATATTAATTGAGGATCATTTAAAAAGTTGTAATCTTAACTTTGTGCTAATTAAAAAGAGACTCTGCTTATGTGTCAAATAATTATGTTGACAATTTAGCTTACGTGGCAGCTTAAGAATCAATTGAAAAAATGTTGGTCCAAATCCAATTAGTAGAGAACATTATATTAACCCAAAATATAAAAGCGTGTATTTTTTCCTTAAATAAAAGCTACGAAATTACCTAATATGATTAAAATGTATACGATAACTAATGACTATGAATAATAAAGATTTGATAACAATTTTTACATCATTCTTCATTTTTGTTTAATTTATATTATTAAAAAAATTAAACATTCACATTAATCATATAATAAAAAAATTAATTTTTTTCTTATATGTTATATTTTGATTTTTTTTAAATTACTTTAAATTAAAAAATAAGAAAACCTTATATGTTATATTTTAAAATTTTTAAAGCGACTTTAAATTACAAAAATGAGGAAACTTTATATGTTATATTTTTCTTATATGTTAGATATTTTTCTTATATGTTATATTTTGAATTTGTTTAAAACGACTTTAAATTACAAAAATGTAAGTTTTTCTTAAGCATACGACTAAAAACATTAAAATAATATGTATCAACATGGTGGTTGATCTGAAACCTTTCAAAACCATATAGAAGATAAATGTCAATATAATTCAACTGTGGAGACAATACTGTTCACTTTTTTCAAGAATGTGTTCGGTGGAAAAAATAAGGTTTTTATGTCATAATTTGTTTAATGTTCAATCTAGTCAACCCATGATATATTAATTATAGTTTAGTTCCACAATTTTTAATAAAAATTGATCCGGTCCATCGGAAAGAAATTATATAATAACAACAAAAAACATTGTAGATGTATGAATAAAATGATCAAATATATAAAAAAAATTGTCGATAATATATACAAGTAAACTCACCATGCACAAGGCGCAGGTCTTATCCTAGTGGTGAGTGTATTTTACGAATAAATTAAAGAGGAGTTAAGGTAAGTAGAATAGAACTGAAATGATAAAAGAGTATTTCTCTGTTGGACGAGTGAATATAAGAAATAAATGTCATAAATGTTGGTAAATGAGAAATGTTATTTCTATATTTTTTTCTTTCTCATGGCCATTTGATGGAAACAATTCCGTTTTTCTTACTATTTTTTAGGGACAATGAAGCAGAAATGATCGAAAAGATTGCAAGAGATGTTTCAGATAAACTGAATGCCACACCGTCTAGGGATTTTGATGGCATGGTGGGACTTGAAGCTCATTTGAGAGAAATGAGGTCTTTGCTAGATTTAGATAATGACGAAGTTAAGATGGTTGCAGTCTCTGGTCCTGCTGGTATTGGTAAGAGTACCCTTGCTAGAGCTCTGCAAATTCAACTCGCTGATAGGTTTCAGCTTACTTGTTTTGTTGACAACCTTAGAGTAAGTTATCATAGTGGTCTTGGTGAGTATGGTTTGAAGTTGCGCTTACAAGAAGAATTCCTTTCAAAGGTTTTGAACCAAAATGGTATTAGGATAATCCATTTAGGTGCAATAAAAGAAAGGCTCCGCGACCATACAGTGCTCATCATTCTTGATGATGTGGATGATATAAAGCAGTTAGAGGCTTTGGCTGGTGGAACTACATGGTTTGGTCCTAGAAGTAGGATTGTAATTATCACAGAAAACAAGGAGATTTTGCAGCAACATGGCATCAACAATACATACCATGTGGAATATCCATCTGATGAAGACGCTGTTAAGATCTTATGTAGATATGCTTTTAGACAAAACTATCCACTTAATGGTTTTGAAAAGCTTGCCGAAATAGTAACAGAGCTTTGTGGTAGCCTTCCACTGGGTCTCTGTGTGGTGGGTTCCTCTTTACGTGGGAAAAATGAGGAGGAATGGGAAGAAGTAATACGCAGGCTAGAAACTATTATTGATCATCAAGATATCGAAGAAGTACTAAGAATCGGCTATGAGAGTTTACATGAGAACGAGAAATCTCTATTTCTTCACATTGCAGTCTTCTCCAACTTTAAAGACGGTCATCTTGTGGAAGCCATGTTCGCTGACAATAACTTGGATACCAAATACGGGTTGAAAATCCTAGCAAACAAATCACTCATACATGTATTTAACAATGGGGATATAGTGATGCACAAGTTACTACGACAAATGGGTAGACAAGCCATTCAGAGACAGGAGCCTTGGAAACGTCAGATCTTAATTGATCCTCAAGAGATATGTGATGTTCTTGAACGTGCCAACGTAAGTTCTTTTCTCTTGTATTTGTTATATTCTTTTTCACTATTAATAATGGAGGCAAGAAAATAATAT
>QGKV02000759.1:7193452-7207313 GCA_003260655.2 Brassica cretica | reverse complement strand
TTTTTTTTTTTTTTAGCCACTTGCAAATCTCAAGAAGATGGATCTGTTAGCGTCCGGGAATTTGAAGGAACTCCCTGATCTTTCAAAAGCTACAAAACTTGAGAAACTGAATCTGAGTTTTTGCGTGAGTTTAGTAGAGATTCCATCCTCTTTTCTGCATATTCAGAAACTACAGACGCTGACAATGACTGGCTGCATAAACCTAGAAGTCATGCCATCTCACCTGAACTTGGCATCCCTTAAACAAGTCAATATGATGGGATGCTCAAGACTGAGAAACCTTCCAGTTATTTCGACCAACATTCGAAGACTATATATATATCTGAGATAGAGGTAGAAGATGAGCGTGCATCGATTAAGAGCTGCTCTCGTCTTAAGAATCTCACCATAAGGAAAGGTGGAAATCTCAAGGGATTAACACAACTCCCCCACAAGTTTAACAACCGTGAACCTAAGCAATTCTGATATTGAAAGGATTCCAGAATGCATCAAAGATCTTAATCGGCTACAATACCTCAATCTATGTGGATGCAGAAGACTGTCATCATTGCCAGAACTCCCTGGTTCGCTCGTGTTTCTATATGCAGAAGATTGTGAATCACTTGAGACGGTATTCTTCCCTGTAAACACTTCATATGTGCACCTCTTTTGCACCAACTGCTTCAAACTGGGCGAACAAGCACGAAAAGCCATCATCAGACAAACAGCTACACATGGAAGAGAAGTGCCTGCAGAGTTCGATCACAGAGACAGTGGAAATTCATTGACCATCAACAGACTTCTTTCCTCAGACACAAGTTTCCAGGTTTGCCTCGTGGTTTCACCTAAACGGCAAATCAAAGAATATAGAGGTTCTATATTGTGTAGCCTAGTCATAGACGGCTTAGACCCCATTGATCACGTGGTGTCAATATTCACCATCTCAAGATGTTGAAAGGAACATCTATTTATATTTGGCAACAAGATCGAAGACTTTAGAGCTGCAATTATCACTAACGTGAGCAGAGAGATGATGTTCGAATTCAGCAGCCAATACCACGAATTCTATGTGGTGTACAAGAAATCTATGACTCTGAATTAGACCAAATATTTGAAGACGGCTATTATAGTGACACTAGTGGTGGAAGCAATGAATCTGAGCCCAAAGAAGTATTTGAAGACCAAGTATCTAAAGACGACGATGATGGCTCGAGCTTGCGTTCAAACCCAGCGAAGCGTCTCAAGACTCGATAGAAGACGAGAATTCTGAAGGAGAAAAACATACAGGTAGTTGGGTTTGATTAAGTATAGGGTCCAAATATTCATTGGCCGGACACACAACACTTGATCTTGGTTACCGGAGGTGGTGCCCTGCTCTCTGAGAGCCATAGACGCTGATCCGTTGACGTCAAGTATCCGGTGCGATTTGAAGAACGTGATCAAGGCCTTGAAGGTTTAGTGTGCTATTACTAGTTCCTTGTGTTGCAAGTTTTCATAATTAAACCCTAGATTGTTATGAACCAGATCGTGGATGGCTCATAACCAATAGATTATGATTTGTAATCCTTCCATTTATCTATGACGGTGTAATCTCGTATATAAGGAACATCTATGTTATGAATAAAGATAGACTTTTCCATTACTTTTATAACACGTTATCAGTACGAAACTCTAAATCCCTAAGCTAATACCCAAATCGAAAAACCCTAAAACCCTAGCCCTAGCCGGCGATCCGACGAACCATAAACCCTGATCGCGTCTCTTGTTCCCGCATCTGTTCCAGCTCGCGTCCCCGATCAGCTTCAGTCCAAGGCGTTCATGATCCTAGCTCAGACGTTCGCGACCCGAGAGCAGCTCCAGCATGCGACCTCTTCCTCATTCGCGACAGCATCAGACAGCTCGCGTCCGACGATCAAGGCATTCACGATCAAGCAACAAAGGACGTCCGCGACCCGATAGAAGCGACTCGATCCATTCCAGCTCGCGTCCCGTTCGTGTCCAGCTCGCGGCTCAGCTCCTTTGGTGGTTCGATTCAACAATCATCTAAGGTTAAAAGGTAATTCAAAACCTAAGAACCCATAATCGAACATGGATTGATTGATAAAGAATGAAACCCTAAAACCCTAATCTTTATGAATCAAAACCATAGGGTAATAGATCAAAAATCCTAATTGAGTAAATCGAAGCTCTAAAAGTTTGATACCCCAAACCCTNCAATGATATGAGAAAGATTGAGATCAAAGGTATACCGGACGTCTGGTTTAATATGTACGAAGAAGCTGACCTACATTTTGATGTGATGTTTATGGACCAGAGTGAGAGCCCAATCTATATTGATTTCCTGTCCTGTTTTGACTGGGGAGATGGAGATTGAAAGATGGAAGAAATCAAACATATCACGGAATAATGAATCTGAAAAAAAAATCCAAGAACATCAGAGATTGTAGAAATTAAAATTGGTTTAATCCTTATAGTACAAATTTATGCATTTTCTATATTTATTCTAAAAGAGTAGCAATACTTTTTCATAAACACTTTTGTGCTTATTCTTGTTATCAAGAGATATTAAACCCATATGCTCTTTGAAGAGTAGCAAGTCTAGTTAGAATTCTATTTCTAAAATCAACCAAGTAATTGGAGTCGACAACCTGATACTGTCTTCACCGAAACAGAGCTTCGACGAGAATGCTGCAAGTAGAAGAAAAACAAAACGCGTATTCAATAAAACCACCATAACTAACTCAAACAGAATAGTTCCAATTCTTTTCCCTCTCTTTAGAAGATATTCCAGGCTACGTAAACTGATAAAGTAGTCGTCTTTGTCTCTACAAGAAAGCTGAATCCACCTGAGTATTGAACTATATATATATATATATATATGGTTCAATATGGCTCCAAAATGTAATGCAGTTGAGCTGATTTCTCACAAGGTAAACTGAAATTGTTCAAAGAAAATAACGACTAACGAACATCAAACCATATTGTAACGTACCATGAATATTATACTGTAAATTTAACAGCAAATAAAAGTGCAATTCGAAGTTATAAAAATCATTATACACTCAAAACTTCACCAAAAAAAAAAAAGAATTTTGTAGGAATGTCGTATAGTTAAGAGCCTTGCAAATAGATAATTAAGAGTAGATTGTCTCGTTAACTAACCCTAATCAGCGTTAAACGTTCTCTAATGATTGTAACACATCAAGATTCTAGTAACATATATTTCTGGCCTTTCTATATATACACGAATCACAATAATTGAGCTTGTTATAGTCTTCACCTCGAAGTTGTTGCTCGTGGGGATAATAAATATAAGCTAAATATATATATTCTTGCATATATGAAATACCTAGAACCATCCTCATAGGTAAGATACATAACTAAAGATGGAGATAATATATAGAAAAAATCAGGATGTCATAAAAGTAATCTATATATAATAGCAAACCTTATTTTGTCCTCCTATGACATCATCATTTTTTTATAGAAAAAAAATATTTGATCTAATGGTCAGCATTTTTCATATTTTATGATCTAATGGATATAAAACACTTTTTCTATAGATGATGATGTCATCAATTTTTTTGGCAACTCTTCTATCAACAGACATCTACTTAAAACAACAAATCTTTTTAAGAGACACAATTACAACTCTTCTTTCAACCGTCATCTATTTGAAACAACACATCTTTTTAAAAGACCCAAATCAAACATTTTCATCTAAACAACACATCTCTTAACCAAGATACATTTTCATAATTTATTTAAACATTCAACCCAATGATCAGAATTATTTGTTTTTATCATCTAAAAAACATAAAACACTTTCGTTGAATTCACTGTTGTCAGCCAAAAAATTATATTTGACAAAACTTTCTTTATTTATTTAAACAATGCATCCTTTCGCAAACATACATTTTCCTAATTTTAAGTATTTTTTATATATTGAAGCAGCACATCCCTTAACAAACATATGTTTTCATTATTATTTAAAACAATGCATCTCTTAGCAACATAAATTTTCCTAATTAAAATAATTTTTCAAAAAAATCTGAAGAGATACAATCCGAAGAGTTTTTTGTAATTGTTTGTTCAATTATCTAATGGTCCAAAATTATTTTGGTGTATTTCTTAAGTCGTATCGTAACTTTTTCTGAAGAGTTTTCATCTGAAAAAACACACACCTTCTAGAGTTGTCCTTGATGTACCTTTTCATGATCTATATATTGAACTTTTTACAGCAAAAATCTATTAAAAATATACTTGGTTATTCATCTTATATTTCATTCTTTTGTACATGTACAAACAATGTTTCATTTTTATGATAATTCACATACTTATCAAAAAAAAAAATTCTTCTATTTCATTTTATGTATTTGTTTTTGATCTCTGTCAAGGTATGTCATCTTCTCCTTCCTTTTAAGTCACATAGTCATTATTGAATAGTTGACCTGTTTACGGTGAGAGTTACCACTAGGTTTTGATGGTTTTTAAGAAGTAGAGATCAAAGCCTTACTACTTTTAAATAAATATCGTTAACGTATCACGAGTTTCGCATGGGGAAGTTTGTATTACAGAAAATCATCAGTATTTGTATAAGAAAATACGCAAGACGACACTCATTATAAAGTCACTAAATATAGGGGTCAGACAATGAGTGGAAATCAGGGATTTGAGAGATATCTCGACTGAATAATTAACGACATAACTTGCGATTTATACATTTAATTTCCGTGTTGTATGAAAGAAATATCTGATTCATTTGTTTTTTCTTCAGAGCCTTTCATTCCATTTGTNCAAACAGTTGAATATCTCAAGAAAGAGTTTGAGATGAAAGATCTTGGAAAACAAAGTTTTGTTTGGGATTACAGCTTGAGTACATTAACAATGAAATCCTTGTGCATCAAATAGTATATACAGAAAAGGGTACTCAAGAGATTTAATATGGACCAGTCTCACCCATTATCTAGTACATGGGCGTGAGATCACTTGTTTTAGACACTGATCCATTCAGTCCAAAGGTGGACGATAAAGAAGTCCATTTAGTCCTGAGATGGACGATGCAGAAGTCTTGTTTTAGACACTGATCTGATTGGTCTATAAGAGGAACGATGAAGAAACCTTTGATTTTGGTTTATTTTATACTAACCAGCCCAAAGAGGGGTTATTTGGTTTTGTTGATTTGTCTTCAGACAAGTTATGTTTTACACATGGTGGTACACGCATATCACAGCAACATCATCCAAGATTTCGTGTGTGTGTACTTGAGGTCGATGACTCAATATGCTCGATCAGATTGTGGCATGGCCGATGATAAAGAAGAACCAACTATCATGTTCGAGGACGGAGCATATTCTGCCCAAAATCTTCATCACCCACGGATTGCAGAAAAATGGAGAGGTCCAAGGGACCTTCAGTAATGTCCAAATTAAGGGGAGTAATGTGTGTTGTACTCTTTTTCTTTCACCATGGTTTTGTCCCAATTGGGTTTTTCCTGGTAAGGTTTTAATGAGGCAACATTAAAGCACATTACAAGCTCTAAATGGCTATGACATCCAAGGGAGAGTGTTATGAACCAGATTGTGGATGGCTCATAACCAAGAGATTATGATTTGTAATCTTTCCATTTATCTATGACGGTGTAATCTCCTATATAAGGAACCTCTATGTTATGAATAAAGATAGACGTTTCCATTACATTTATAACATAGATATAATTATCCCTTTTTATATATTTTCTGTGATTTGTTTTCGTTCTTTTCCGATCTGGTGTTCAGTGGCGAGAAGTCAAGATCAATGGTGAATTCCTAGTTCTTTTTTGTGATCAAGTCATATTCTTTTCTTTTATCTTATGATTTTCCGATATGGCTAAGATGAAGGCTATTTCGTTAAACCTTGCACTAGTATAGAATTTACCTATAATATTTAGTTTCAAGTATGTTTGAGTCGAGTCTTGTGTGATAGTTAGAATATTCAATGTTAACAGGAATTAGGAGTCTAGAAAATTTAACTACTGTTTGGATTGATTGATGTTAATATACATAATACATGTGCATATATATAAATAATTATAAAGTATGGATTATGTGATGAGTGCGAGAGTTCAGAAATATCTGAGCTAGCAACGCATAAAGTATGGGAGCCGGAACAATCTGAACTAGCGACAAATAGTGGATAAATACGGAAACAGAAACGTCTAGATTTAGAAGCAAATTATTCAAAATATAAGTTTTTGCAATGAATACACATTTTGAGCACAAAAGAGGCTACCGTAGCATCATAATTAATGAGCGGGTGCATGCAATTACTCTTGTGAATTCTCTTTACGTTCCAAAATAGATGGCGTACATGTAAAATGAGAGTCCATTTTACTAGTTTGAAAGTGGTTTTTTTTCTTGAATTAATTACAGTGTCCTGCGACCAAAGTCAACCAACTAATCTATGGACTTTAATAGTGCCAACATTTGTAAATTTTCTTGTGGCTAACGGAATTGAACTGCGACCGTATTGGGATTACCCATCATGTGCCACTAGCCCAATGCGGTCTATTAAAGTTTGGAGTTGGCATTCCACACGTGAGACGATGGTGCTCGAACACAATACCGGATAAAAGGTTTTGAATCATTACTTGAAGCTTGTTTCCTTCAAAGGAAAACATGTCAACGCGGCTCTCATTTTTATTAAAGATTATTCAACACTTGTGGGCTAGTCAAAATACATCATCGTGATGTCCGGTCGTTTGCACACTTTTGAGTAATTGACTTGTATAGGGCCTAAGAGTTAGAAATTAAATCATGGGCTTTAAGTGGTGCTACTTAATGGACCAATTATTGCCACTCCAGCGATATCTAAATTAGCTCGTTTGCTAATAATTTCATACAAAACACCCGACAAACATTCTGTATTAATATGAAACTCGTAAAACTATAATCTAGATTGAAATGATGTTTAATTATTTAGAAGTCCATTATGTAGCTTACAAATTAAGAACATATAAATAAATTATGTTACAAAATACTCTCTAATAAATGAGTGAATTTTAAAATCGTTTCATAATATATAATATAAAACTAGTTTATAATTGAAAATAATTATTTTAATTTTATGTAAAAAACTATATTGGTTTTCAAAGAAAATAATAATAATATTAAATTATTAAACTGAATCAAAAACATTTTATGAAGAAAAGATGGACCAATCAGGAGAGGGATCAGATGGTAAGACAAAGGAGAGCGGTCAGTTGTCGTAACAGGCGGAGCGAAACGCTCTTCTCGCATAATAAAAGCGAGAAAATTAACCACTCCTCATTTCCCCTTTCACTTGCCTGAAGGATCATGCTTCTACTTGAACACAACACTAGTCCTTTTATACCCAAACAATAGCGTCCCCAACTTCACTACTTACCGATGTGGGACTTTACTCAGTTTCTCTCTTCGTCTTCAGTTAAATCAAAAACCCTAAATTTCAAAATCTCCAGAATATGACCACAGCGTCAACGACTACCATCTCTCAGCATGATTTCTACGGTTCCGAAGGTTCAGTCTCTCTATCTGTTATCGAGGTAGGAATGGCGATCTTCTTTTTGCTTCTTTCTTCCGCTGGTTTCGTTTTGATTGTTCGTTCGTTTGTGTGTAGAATATGAAGGAAGAGTACGGTTTGTTCGTTTGGCCTTGTAGCGTCATCCTCGCCGAGTATGTCTGGCAACAGCGATCTCGATTTCGTGGCTCTACCATTCTCGAGGTAAAGCAACCCCACTCCTGCTTTCTCAATTGAAATGGATAACAAGGATTGCGTTAATGTTCAACCACACTGTGTAGTTTCTGCTGATTACAGAATTGGATTATGTTATGTGTGTTTAATCATCTTTTGAATTTTATAGTTTCTCTAAGACTTGGTGTTGGTGTAATTAGCAGCTAGGAGCTGGCACTTCCTTGCCTGGTTTGGTAGCTGCTAAGGTTGGAGCTAATGTCACCCTTACTGATGACTCAAGCAAAGCAGAGGTGTGTAAATTTATTGATAAGCTTTTTTATTACTTATCTTTCACCACCATACATGATACTTTGTTCAGGTTTTGGAGAATATGACAAGAGTTTGTGAGCTTAACAACCTCAACTGTAATGTAAGTTTGTATACCACGTTTCACTTTCTTCAACTTAACACCCGCTGAATTAACAACTTCCCCATATATAACGCTTTGGAGCGTATATGTTTGTTTGTATCTCCCAAATATTTTTTTTCATGCTGTTTCCTCCATTTTCATTAGCCTTTTTAGTTCATTCATTTAAACGCACCTTTACCTTATGCTTTGTCTATTATTGCAGGTTATGGGTCTCACATGGGGAGTGTGGGATGCAACCATATTTGATCTGCGGCCTAACATTATACTTGGAGCCGATGTTTTATATGATTCAAGTGGTTAGTTAGTTCATCTGTTTTTTTCCCTTGTGGAGTCGTTACTTCTCCTAGTTATTCTTACCATGAGCTCAAATGTCAATTTCGAACCTTTTGTTTTGTATAGCGTTCGATGATCTCTTTGCCACCGTCTCTTTCCTGCTTCAGAATTCTCCAGATGCAGTTTTTATCACTACTTATCACAACAGGAGGTACACGATTCATTCATCCTAGTCAATCATCTAACTTATCTGCGATAGATTAGGATGGTGATTTTGTGTTTGGATTTTATACTGCAGTGGGCATCATCTGATCGAGTTCCTCATGGTGAAATGGGGTCTGAAGTGCGTTAAACTTGTGGATGGCTTCTCATTTTTGCCATCTCGAAAGGCATCTTTACTAAGCGGCAACATTCAGCTTGTTGAGATCGTATTGAGTTGTGGAAAATCAGCAGCCTAATAAGACTGTAAAATAAGAGCCAAAGGTCAAAGGTATTATTAACATTTACTATATTATAAGATGGTATGAGTAGAAATCCGTAGTCTGGTGTTTAGGGTTAGTCAAGCGCAGATACTCTGATAACTCTTTGCATAACCTTGCATTCTTTCTCGTATATATATTCCCTTTGTTTCTTTAGATAAACACTGTTTTTGATGTCCATCCAAATCAAGCAAAGCATTGTTAATGAAGATATTAGCTTCAAAACCATACTTGAGATTGAGAACCTTTGATGCGCTCTGAGAAAATGTTTGTGTAGATTTGACTGTGTNGGGCAAATCTCCAAAATAGCACATTTCTAAGTTTATATCACAAAAATAGCACTCAAAAACTAAAATGACCAAAATAGCACCTTTCTAAGTTTATCCTTTGAAAATTTTAATTTTTTTATTTTTCAAAATTTGAAATCTTATCCCCAAAACCTCATTTCTCAACTCTAAACCCTAAACCCTAAACTCTAAACCCTAAACCCTAAACCATAAACCCTAAACCCTAAACCCTAAACCCTAAACCCTAAACCCTAAAATTTAAACTCTAAACCCTAAACCCTAAATCCTAAATCCTAAACTCCACCCTTTAACTCTAAACCCTAAGTTTGTGACTTTTGATAAAACATTAAGTGCTATTTTTGTGACTTTTGACCTTGAGTGCTAGTCTGGGAACAAAAACTTGATTTAGTGCTATTTTTGTCTTTTTCTCTAATTATTTTTACTAATAGTATTATTCAGAAAAATTTAATTGGTTTTAAAAAAAAATATTAGTAATAACTACTAATATAATTATATTTTTAAAAATATATTTTTTTAAAAAAGATTGACCAATCAGGAGAGGAATGAGATGGTAAGACAAAGGAGAGCGCTCAATTGTCGTAACAGGCGGAGCGAAAAGCTCTTCCCGCATAATAAAGCGAGAAAAAAAAACCCAAACAATAGCTTCCCCAACTTCACTACTTACCGATGTGGGACTTTCCTCAGTTTCTCTCTTCTTCACTTAAAAATCAAAAACCCTAATTTCAAAATGTCAAGACTACTACGATGACTACTACTGCCACAACGACGACCATCTCTCAGCATGATTTCTATGGTGATGATGATGGAGATTCCGAAACTTCCATCTCTGTATCTGTTATCGAGGTATGAATGGCGATCTTCTTCTTCTTCCTCTTCTTTCTTCCGCTGGTTTCGTTTTGATCGTTCGTTTGTGTATAGAATATGAAGGAAGAGTACGGTTTGTTCGTTTGGCCTTGTAGCGTCATCCTCGCCGAGTATGTCTGGCAACAGAGATCTCGATTTCGTGGCTCTACCATTCTCGAGGTAAACAAACCTATCATGCTTTCTCAATTGGAATCGAGAAATAAGATTGCGTGATTGTTTTGCTGTTTCGAAGACCACTGTTTAGTTTTTTGCTCAATGTGTGACTTTTATTTGGTGTTTGTGTTCGAGCTAATGAATGTCTTTTTGTGTATATCTTACAGATCTTTTGACTTTTATACTTTTTTTCTTAAGACTTGTGTTTGATGTAATTTGCAGCTAGGAGCTGGCACTTCATTGCCTGGGTTAGTAGCTGCTAAGGTTGGAGCTAATGTCACCCTTACCGATGACTCAAGCAAATCAGAGGTATGAAAAAATGTGTTGATAAGCTTTTCCTCATTTGGTTCACAGATTAGGAGTTTGTCTTTCACCATACATGATACATGTGCAGGTTTTGGAGAATATGACGAGAGTTTGTGAGCTTAACAATCTCAACTGTAATGTAACATATACCACTTTTCACTTTTCACTTTTCTTCAACTTAACACCCGCTTAATCAACAATTTCCCAGATAATCCATATATAACGCTTAGAAGCGTTTATGTTTGTTTGTCTCTCCAAAATATTTGTTTCATGGTGTTTCCTCCAATTTTCATCAGCCTTTTAGCTCATTCATTGAAAACTAACTTGTGGTTTGTTTATTATTGCAGGTAATGGGTCTCACTTGGGGAGTGTGGGATGCAACCATGTTTGATCTGCGGCCTAACATTATACTTGGAGCCGATGTTTTATATGATTCAAGTGGTTAGTTAGTTTTCTCTGTTTTCTCTTTGTCTTGGCCTTCTATTTTTTCCCTTGTGGAGTCGTTACTTCTCCTAGTTTATTCTTACCATGAGCTGAAATGTGAATTCCGAACCTTTTGTTTTGTATAGCGTTCGATGATCTCTTTGCCACCGTCTCTTTCCTGCTTCAGAATTCTCCAGATGCAGTTTTTATCACTACGTATCACAACAGGAGGTACACGATTCATTCATCCTAGTCAATCATCTAACATATCTGCAAAAGATTAGGATGGTGATTTTGTGTTTGGATTTTATACTGCAGTGGGCATCATCTAATCGAGTTCCTCATGGTGAAATGGGGTCTGAAGTGCGTTAAACTTGTGGATGGCTTCTCATTTTTGCCATCTCGCAAGGCATCTTTACTAAGCGGCAACATTCAGCTTGTTGAGATCGTATTGAGTTGTGGAAAATCAGCAGCCTAATAAGACTGTAAAATAAGAGCCAAAGGTCAAAGGTATTATTAACATTTACTATATTATAAGATAATCCCTAGTTAATCTACTATAGATGGTATGAGTAGAAATCCGTAGAGTCTGGTGTTTAGGGTTAGTCAAGCGCAGATACTCTGATAACTCTTTGCATAACCTTGCATTCTTTCTCGTAAATATATTCCCTTTGTTTCTTTAGATAAACACTGTTTTTGATGTCCATCCAAATCAAGCAAAGCATTGTTAATGAAGATATTAGCTTCAAAACCATACTTGAGATTGAGAACCTTTGATGCGCTCTGAGAAAATGTTTGTGTAGATTTGACTGTGTGACTGCAACGGGTTTCTGTGTGTTTGTAGGAAAATATCAAACTAATGGTTGAGCTTGTCTCATTTGGCTGAGAATGAAGGAGGATCGATTTGGTAAGAAGATTATGAATCTCAACAATTTGTGAAAAAGATTTCTAAGTATGTCAAAGCAGGATAAAAGATCACATATAAGATTGAATTGGAGCCTAACAAATACATCTTCACGACCAGTTTGCAACAATTGTCTTTTTCTTGCTCATATCCATTTGTTCTTAAAAACCACGAGCACACCAACGCATTCTTTCGTTCATATTATTGTTTCAAAGTTGTTTAAATTAAGAGCTCCCATCGGTGAAAATAGGAGATCGTTTGCAAAATACAAGTCTGTGATCCTTGTTTTCTCACAATTTTTGTTATAACCAACTTCCCCATTCTTTGTTGTTGCTTCAACATAGTTAATAAGAAGTTCATCACTATGGTAGGGTGACAAGGGATCACCGCCCACGCCAACCTTTAAAATAACCTTGAACCACTCTATTATATATCCCACCGTAAAATTGGTAGTGCAAACACATGCCTTTAATCATTTGATGAAAGATTACCGGAACTTGTAAATTTTTCAAACACATGAAAAGAAAGTCTCACTTCACAGTACTAAATGCCTTAAAAATATCAATTTTTGGGTCATTCTTTTCCTACCTCTGCTCTTGTGATACCTATTGATCAGGTCACCAGCAAGGTCCAAGGATGAGTTTTAATCTGGATAACTATGGAATAGGTTGTATTTAATTGATAAACAAAGAGACAGGTGTATATATATTTGGATACTTTAATTATGAGTTAGCTCGTTGCTTAAAACAATTGGTGTAATTAGTTGGTCGCGTACTGACAAAACGACAATCTCTGACATGCAAAACTGGAATAAACTTTGTAGTTTTCCGTTGAATTAGCAGACAAGTTTCAAGTTAAAGATGTTTAACTCTACTTTTAAAACTTAAAGCAAAATTCTTCTAATTTTTTTTACTGTTCCCTTTCTTATAATAATTTAAATCCTGCAAAGCATACTGCCAATACAGTAATCTCCGTACATAAAATACAAATATATACAACAAGCATTTTACATGTACATAATACAACAGTGCAAAATAAAATTGACATTTTACAAAATGACTCCAATATTTGTTTAAGCCAGAGGACCAATGCAAATATTGACGGTCTTAGATTTAAGAAATTAGATTCATTAGCATGAATACACGAACTTACAAAATAACCGAGAGAACTTAGGGCTGTCATAATCCAATCCATAAAGAGTATATACATCACTAGCTACTAACTCGTCGGCTACGAGAGGAACGGAAATTTCTAACAAGTTTGAATCTATTAGACGTATTTGTACATTACTTACTTTCCCCAATTTTAGAGTTTTGATATTTTTATGTACGTAGACGGAAGAAAAAAAGTTAACAAAAAATAATACTAGTATGCTAAAGATGGATCAAACTTCGACGTACACACACATCAACGATCGTTAAATATTTGTTGACACCTAAACCCATATGTATTGATGTAATTGCCACGGTAGAGTGCGTCTAAATTATAGATTTTGAACACGGCAGCTCTTAATTTGAAAGAAAAATAATTGATTTTCCTTAAATAAAATTTGGTTGTTAAATTAATTGTCCAGACAAAAGGGATTAATCTTGGCTGGATTTAGCTGGCTTATCAGTTAATATATCTTTACTAACGCCAAAAACTGACAGTGACACTTTTTAATTATTCTATAAACCCTTGTTCCTTCATAATATAAACATGAGTGTGTGGTAAACTTGATGTAGATAAACGTACGTGGGAGACAAATAGCCTGGTGATTTTTGTCCTCTCACACCTTTACCATGTGGTGGATTCAATTTTTCCGAAGTATGACAAAGCAACTACTTATTAAACATATAAATCCAATCAATTGTACATTTTGTATATCCAGTAAAATATTGGTCAAGTTACATGCATAGATGCATAAACAAACTTATATATAAATATATATGTATATATATGTTTAAGAAAATGTATATCTTTGTGTGTGTGTTTGAGTATATAGTTGCAAAAAGTGTTAATAAAATGGTGTAATGTGAAATGTTGGAGGATAAGACGGGGAGGATGTGGTACT
>QGKV02000759.1:7162038-7183501 GCA_003260655.2 Brassica cretica | reverse complement strand
TTTTGTAGGGAAGATGCTTGGACAAGTGCTCGTCACCAAACAAACTGGTCCTCAAGGCAAAGTTGTCAGCAAGGTTTGTGTTTGAAAGATCATACTTCTTGTCACTGATTTAGCATTTTGTAGTTTTGATCAGCGGTTTACTTTTTGAGCAGGTCTACTTGTGTGAGAAATTGTCCCTCGTCAATGAGATGTACTTTTCCATTATCCTCGACCGTAAATCTGCTGGACCGGTATAATCCCCAAATAATTAATTGCAATCCATTTCTCTACTGCTGAGGAACGATCTTGCTCAATTTCTATAACACTTTCTTTACCTATTTCAGCTTATAATTGCCTGTAAGAAGGGTGGTACCAGCATTGAAGATCTTGCTGAGAAGTTCCCTGACATGATTATTAAGGTTTGATTCGTGTTTCATCTCCCAGAAATATCCTCCTGGATGAGCCATTTTGACCCCTCATTTTTCGTGGTTTTCTGTAGGTACCGATCGATGTATTTGCAGGAATTACAGATGAGGATGCTGCTAAGGTTGTGGATGGTCTGGATCCAAAAGCTGCTGACAGAAAAGATTCGATTGAGCAAGTTAAGAAGCTATACGAACTCTTCCGCAAGACTGACTGCACAATGTTGGAAGTCAGTACTCTCTCTCTCTCTCTCACAAGTTCAGTAGTATCTTTTGTTGAAAACCTTACTTTTCTCTCTTAGATCAACCCTCTTGCTGAGACATCCACTAATCAATTGGTAGCTGCTGATGCTAAGTTGAACTTTGATGATAATGCTGCTTTCCGTCAGAAAGACATTTTTGCCCTTCGTGATCCAACACAGGAGGATCCACGAGAGGTATGGTCCATTCTCTGTGTCTTACATCGTACATAAGATAATGTGTATATAACAGTTAAGCTTAAATAAAACAGAAAGGTTACAATCAAAATTTCTGTTGCACTTTTAATTTTTATTATCAAGCTTGATGAAGAAAAGTGTGTGTCGCATCTCGTAGGTGGCTGCTGCAAAAGTAGACCTGAACTATATCGGTTTAGATGGAGAGATTGGCTGCATGGTGAATGGTGCGGGATTGGCCATGGCAACCATGGACATCATCAAACTGCACGGTGGGACTCCCGCAAATTTCCTTGACGTTGGTGGAAACGCTTCTGAACACCAGGTAAGGAAAATATGTTCTTCATAGTTTCTCTGGTTATCAAGCTTGTAGATTTTAAACCAGTTTAACCAAAGGTTGTGATAATAATAGGTGGTGGAGGCGTTTAAGATACTGACATCGGACGATAAAGTGAAAGCAATATTGGTGAACATATTCGGCGGGATAATGAAATGTGATGTGATTGCTAGTGGAATTGTGAATGCTGCTAAAGAGGTGAGCAAAACGAAGCATACATATTTTTCATCATATTTACCTTAATAGTTAATTGATTGAGTCTTTCCTTGATAGGTGTCACTGAAAGTACCAGTGGTGGTTCGTCTAGAAGGAACAAATGTTGAACAAGGAAAGAGAATCCTCAAGGAAAGTGGAATGAAACTCATAACAGCTGATGATTTGGATGATGCAGCAGAGAAAGCTGTAAAGGCGCTAGCTAATTAGGCTAAAAGGGGTTCTTTACTCCGTCTCTCTTTACACAAAAAGCTATTTGTTGAGAGTTTTTTTTCTTTTATGGTTCTAGGCCGCAATTGCATATTGTTGCGGATATGATTTGCTGAAACAGATCAATAATGAACTGGTGTCTCTTTACCTTTGTCATTCCATTAAAAGGTTAAATCTTAATTCTCAAATATTAAGGTTAAATCGTTTCTCTGGACGCTCCCAAAAAATATTTTCTCATTAACAAATTGCAAAACAGAGTTTGCCTGTTTTCAAGATATAATAGATAGGATCAACCACAGTTACAAAAAAAAAAATAGATACGATCAACCAAAAATAAATATGGGTCAGATCTAAAATGCCAGGTAAAGTTCATGTTTAATCAGGTTACTGTTCTAATAATATTTTCTCGATTATTGATGTCTTGTATGTTGGATTGATATATGTTGCAACAGCCATTTGACCGATCCACGGTGCACTAGTGGGAAATATCAACTCGTGTTCATATTACTGCTCCAGTGTTCTCTTTGTCCTAATCTTACATTTGTTAAGTCATCTACTGAAACTGAGTATAGGACTATGTCTGTTGCAGTCTCTAAGATTGTTTGGCTTCAAAAGGTAATGGGTCTACAGCAACAAAAAAGAGAAAATGACTAGAATAGCACTAAAATTTTTTTTGTCACAAATATAGCTTCTAAGAATTAAAATGACCAAAATAACACTTAATGTTTTATCAAAAGAGATAAATATACACTTATAGCCCAATGTTAAATTAATTTAGACATTAGGGTTTAGAGTTAAAGGGTGGAGTTTAGGATTTAGGGTTTAGGGTTTAGAGTTTAGGGGTGGGGTTTAGGGTTTAGAGTTAAGGGGTGGGGTTTAGGATTTAGGGTTTAGGATTTAGGGTTTAGTGTTTAGAATTTAGGGTTTAGGGTTTAAAGTTTAGGTTTTAGAGTTTAAAGTTGGAGAGTGGGATTTTGGGATAAGAATTTAAATTTTGAAAAATTAAATAAAAATTAAATTTTTCAAAAGATAAAATGCTATTTTGGTCATTTTAGTTTTTGAGAGTTATTTTTGTAACATAAACTTAGAAATGTGCTATTTTGGATATTTGCCCAAGAAAAAACTCCTCTGTTTCTATGTGATAACTTGTCGGTTGTGTTTCACTGCTAATCCAATGTTTCACAAGAAGACCAAACATTTTGATATCAACTATCACTATGTATGTGAAAGGGTGGCACTCAAATCACTAGAGGTTAAGCATATATCTGCTACATTGCAGCTTCCGGATATCTTTACAAAGTCTTTTGTCTCAGGAACCGTTTTTTAAATGGAGAAGCAAACTTGGTGTGTTTGTGCCTCCTACACCAAGTTTGAAGGGGTGTAAAAGCAACACTGAAGTTGGGCCTGCACACACAGGCCTAACATAAAAGGACGTTATTCTGTCTCAGCCCAAAAACATGTCCTTGTAGTGTTCTGTAATAGCAGTCAACACACAACTCTTGCATGACCGTTGTATGATGAAGCCAGCTCAGGGTTTTGTTACAACCAACAGGTTTTGTTGCCTAAACAGATGTCAAATCATGTGCTGACATTTGACTGAAGGGATAATAAGATCTAAGAGTAGTATAAAATGATGTAATGTGTCAGTCATTAAGCTAAGTTGAAATCGTTTAATAAAAACAAAGTTTTCTTCTTCACTACGTTTGTTTCTTGCTATTCACAAATGTCAGCTAATGGGTTATCTGAAAATGTATTTGAGATTGCCTCTAAGAGCTTGTCGGCTTGGGAGACATATCAAAAATCAATCATTTTCAAAGACAATTCTACTCGTAACTCCGAATTATCATATTATGAGTTTTACATTCAACGCATGCACTGTATATAATAAACTGATCCTGAACGTCACATGTTTTTCTTTTTATGTTATGAACTTTGTTTCCAAAGAAATGGTGTTTTTCTTTTATATCAAGTTGAAAGAAGGAACATTCACCCATAGTTATTTTACTAATTCATCCAGTGATAAACTATTTGCACCCTAAGAGTTTCCAAGAGGAAGTCCACTCAAGTAGACACAGTATGTTATTTTTTAAGTTCGAGAATTTGATGGATCCTTACGTTATCAACTTATGATCTAACACAATTTCGCGATTCCTTATCACCGAGAGGATTAGATTTTCAATCAATAAGAAACTCAGAGACAACAAGAGCATTCTCCCAACAATGTGGCAAAGTCACCATCTAGCCTGCAGCTGTATCCATGAATCCATGATAAAAAAAAAATTTAAACGGGTGAAATAACTACTGGTGACACTATCTAATGGTTAGATAGAAAGGTCCAATACAAACAAAAATCAAATACTCAAGTTTTAATGCTTCTTTAGGAATCTATACAAAATTAGACTTGAAATCAAACTCAAAACAAAAGTAAAAACTAGAGAAAGAAACATTGTATAACCCTTAAAGATCTTTACTCTGGGTTCATCACATCCATTGCTCTTATCATTAGAGAGAACATCATCGCCGTCTTCAGACACTTGTTCTGAACAAGATTCATATTTTATGTTGGTTTCATCTGTTAAGACCTGGACACCACATTCAGTAACGTCGACTTCATGGGATGAGGTGCTGAATTTGAACACCATCTCCTCGTGATGTTCAACAAACTCAGCTTGAAATATAAAAAGATGTCCCCCTCGGATTTTAGGGAGAACTAACCAAAGCATGTCTTCGTCACTGGGACAACATTTTACGCGTATGCGAAACATTAATTCGAAATAATCTTCTTCCATATCCGGTTTAGGGGAAAGCACCAGGCAAATCCTAAACTTGCAGATAGCCGGACGGATGGTCAAGGAACTTCCAACACCTCGATGATCATGGAACTCTGCGGGCATCTCTTTTCCTGGAAAGTATGCTCTAAATGATTGCTGTGTAATTACTCTCTTCGCTTCTAGGCACAACTTGAAGCAGTTGGGGAAGTAGAGAAAATAGGTTGTTGGAGTGCCAAAAGGAAAACATACCGTCTCCAGTGACTCACAATTGTCCACTGTCACTTTTTTGAGCGAGCTAGGGAGCTCTGGCAGTGATGCAAGTTTTGGGCAGCCAGCTATATAAAGAAACTTCAACCCATTAAGATCTTTGATCCAATCTGGAATCCTCTCAACTGTAGCGACGGAGAATTCTTGCAACGTGGTTTCCAAAAGTGGCACTGTAAGGAGACTGCCATATATATGGAGGGACTGAAGGTGAGACCAAAGCCTAACTGATTCAGGAAACTCTTCTAGCATTGTGTCTCCGATTACGAGGGATTTGATGTTGGTCAAAACATAAGGAATTTTTCTCAGTTGCCAGCATCCTACCATCTTTAGTGTTTCAAGAGATGCCAAGTTGAGGTGACACGGAAAAACCTGTAGACTTATACATAAATTAATCTCCAGCTCCTCTAGTTTATGAAGATCTCCAATAGAGGAAGGAATCTCTACCAAACTCCAGCAACCTGTTAGATTTAATCTCTTGAGATGTGTAGCATTTGAAAGATCAGGGACTTCCTTCAAACTCAGAGACCCGGACAAATCCATCTTCTTGAGATTTGTTAGGGGCTGAATGTAAAACAAAAGATCTTCAACACATGATAGATTCGATTTTAAAATATACTCCCTCAGTTTCAATTATATGATGTTTTAGAAGGTTTATATTAAGTTTTGAGATTTTTAAGTCAACTTTAACTTTATTTGAAACTGTTCAACCAATAAGATTTTACCGTCTTTTCTATAATTAGTTGAATGATTTTAAAATTATATCTTTAAAAGTGTTTTTTAGAAGAATGTAATTTTCTTAATCTTTTGCAATAAGCCAAAACATCATATATATATATATATTATGAAACGGAGGGAGTATAATGATAATTTCTAAATTTAAACCCAATGGTGGACAAATATAAGTAACAAACCTGGATTCCTTGCCAAAGCTTCTCTAGCTTGCTGTTAACAAAACAGAGTTCCACAAGATGTTCCGGCCTAAGAGTATGAGGAAGACACTTTCCTGGATATACCTCCCAGTGTAATAACCTAAGAAGAGGTGGAAAACTCATGTCCTCAGGTAAATGCACTCTATCATTTGGATCACGTCTTGTCTCGTAGATGCTGAGAAACCGAAGATCACGCATTCTTCTAAAAGCTTGTGCGCTTATATACACTCCGTTTGGGATTGTGGATGTATCAAAAGATATACCCATCACACTTGTACTATCCTAAATCATTTTTCCAATTTAAAGAAAAGAAAATATTAGCCCAATCATTTAAAAGAAGAAAAAACAGCTTACATAGTCATTTTCGAGGACATCACAAATCTGGTGAGCATCTATTAGGATTTGGCGTTTCCTAGGCTCTTGTAAATGAACCGCTTCTCTGCCCACTTGTTGTAGTAGCTTGTGCATCACTATAGTTCCCTCTGCAGATATTTGTATGAGAGATTTGTACGAGAGAGTTTTTAACCCGAGTCTAACATCCAAGTTACTATCAACGAGCATTGCTTTCACACGATCATCGTCTTGGTAGTTGAAGAAGCATGCAATGAGCTGAAATAAGAACTGATCATCCTTATGTAAATTGTCGTAGCCGACTCTAAGTACTCCTTCGATATCTCGATTAAGACTATTCTCTAGCCTCTGCAATATACCTTCCCAGTCATCTACTTTCTTTCTGCGTAAAGATGAACCCATGACACGGAGACCCAAAGGAAGGTTGCTACAAAGATTTACTACTCTTTCCACAAGTTTTTCAAAACCATGGGGTGCAGAGAGCTGTCTGAAAGCAAACCTACAGAAGATCTGACGAGCATCAACTTGAGTTGGAAACTCCACATGGTATGTATTGCTGATATCATGTTGCTCCAAAATCTCTTGGTCTTCCGTGGTTACGATAACTCTACTTCCAGGACCAAACCAGTTAGTTTCATCAGCCAAAGCCTCAAGTTGTTTTAGATGGTCAACATCATCAAGAACAATAAGAACTTTTAGGTCACACAGCCTTTCCTTTATTGCACCTAAATGGTATATCCTCATACCGTTTTGGTTAAAAATCTTGGAAAGAAGTAGCTCTTGTAGACGCAGCTTCAATCCATACTCGTCAATACCACTGTTACAGCTTCCTCTAAGATTCTCCATAAAACAAGTAAGCTGAAAACCGCTAGAGAATCGGCAATGTAAAGCCCTGGCAATGGTAGTCTTGCCAATGCCTGCAGGGCCACAGATTCCAACAAACATAGCTCCATCCTCATCTGAATGTAACAAAGATTGCATCTTATCCAAGTGTTTTTCAATACCAACCATGTCTTCAAAATCCCTAGAGATAGTAATGTTTAGTTTGTTTGAGACATCTCTAGCAATCTTTTCAATCATCTCCGATTCCTTGTCCCTAACAACCGAGACAAGATTGATTTGGTAAATTAAAGAAAGAAACAATCCTAAATCCAATTGAAGGAAAGAAGACAAACCAGTTAAGGAAGTGTTCACCGGCTATGTTTCCCACAACGGTCAAAGCTTGACTCCATCTTTGCTTCTCCTCCTCTGTTTTACCAGAACACGTTTTCTTGAAGACTTTTCCGAAATCTCCGGTCTGTTTCCGAACATGAGATGGATCTACTCCGTAGAAGATCGTCATCACTATCTGACCCATCTCTTCCCTGCATTTCAAAATCCCTAAAAGCTCATCCAGACACCAGCTGGAAGAAGCATAGTTCTTCGTGAACACCACGATAGAGATCCTCGATTCTCTAATCGCTTGCGTGAGAGCAGGGGCGATGGTGTGGCCTCTCTCGATTCCTTGATCATCGAACATCGAAATCCCATTGCTGGTAAACTGTTTGCGTAGATGAGTGAGGAAGGTTTTGCGGACGTCGGGTCCGTGGAAGCTCGTGAAGACGCGGTATCTCCATGTGCGAGGCAAGGAAGAAGAAGAAGAAGAAGAAGCCATGAAATTAGAGTAGCGATAAAAGTCTCTGGATGATGAGGCATATGAAGAAGACGTCACTTTAGTGGGTTGACTTTTGATATGAAGCTTCGTCGCTTATTAGTTGTTTTCAGTGAGAATGGCTAGTCCGGTTNAAAAAAAAGAAACTACGCAGCTGATATCACTGAATATGCCTTCAAATTGAAATATTCAAGTTTTAAAAAGATCTTACCATTGCTTCTTATATATTTTCATCATTTTATTCTCAGGGCATAATGAAGCAACTGTTTTTGTGCTTCGAACGACATCGGATCTCCTTTTTTCTAGTTCAACTCACTCACGCTGAAATGCACGATAAGTCGAAATTGAAAAGTCTGCTGATGTTACCGATTTTCGTTGCTCGGTATTCTCCCAGAAGCTGCAACCAGTAGAGGAATCGTTGAGAGTTTTAGAGATGAAGGGTTGCTTTGTTTAAGATGAAGTATATAAGGAGGATTTAAGGAGGTGTTACGAATCGAGACCATTAATAATGAATTGATTTAAGATGGGGAAATGGAGAAATTGACGAAGAGAAGCTGTTTCTTACTTTCCTGGAAACTCAAGAGTCAAAACCCATTTATCATAACATAATATTGAATTTTTTTTATTTTTTGAAGAAGCCCATTTATCATTATCATATGATATAATATCAAAAAAAATGAAAAAAATAATTTACTTTGAGTGAGACCCATATAATATGGCAGCTGCGTGGTTTGAACCCACAAAGTTGCGGACTTAATTAGAAGCCTTAGACCACTTGGTTAAAGTATATTTTGTTGTTCATAGCCATCTTACCAACACTATGGGCTTTTAAAAGATAAACGCGGGACCCACAAACCTACTGACGTGTCGCGCTGGAGAGCCTTGAAACTGCCTCATTATAATGTTGATTTTCCCTTTGAAAAATTTGTTAAGCATATTTTTTTATAAAAGGGATTTCAAATTTAAGGGGGGTGTTAGTGAGATGTGAATTTCTAATGATTGTTAAAATTCTTTAATTCTAGTGTTATTGATTAATTGATTCTAACATTCTTACTCAAATCTAGTGTAATTGGTTTTATGATTGTTTAATGACTTATAAAATCCTTTGTTATTCAAAGAGTTTTGTTTTTAATGATTCTATAATTCAATCAAACCTAGTGTTATTGAGACTTGAATTCTAAACAATTTTACTCATAAAACTAAACATCACAACTCTTGCATATAACCCCTTGGTTCTTAAAATTACTAAACTAGCATATTTTGATTTAACTTTTTAAATATGAAAAACTATTTACAACTCTTTAAAAATTTAACAAATCTTTTGATTCTTACAATCAACCAACTCTACATAAATTATACTCCCACTAACCCCTCCTAAAGACAAATGAACATACAATATGGTTTAACAACCATAACGTTTGAAAAAGTATGATGAGACATGCCTTATAATCAACCAAGCATTAGCTTACAAAAGAGAAGACTTATGATACATAAGCTTAGTGAAACAAGAGAAAAATGAAATTATTAGGAAGATGGAAGGTGGTATATGCGGCCTCGACGACCTTGTTTATCTGACGACCTTGTTTACCTTTTCTTCTTACCGTTTTCCATTCCTCTTGAAATTTTTGAAGTGATTTTATTAACCTTCCACTTTGTGACATGGTGAGGTTTTCTGTAGCATCACTCATAAATCCGTCTCCATCATCTTGTTCATTATGATCAATTTGATTGACAAGGAGGCTGCCATGTTCAGGAGAGTGTGGAGAGACTAATGAATTATCCGTTGAAACTAACTTGGTTTTGAAAACAATAAAAGGTGATGGAATTTTTTCCATAATAATAGTTTGAGTCGGAGAAGTTAAGCATATTCGAAATCCAATATAGACGAACTTTCATATAGCGTATACAAAATAATTTGTATATATACATCACATGTAGACTAGTGAGTGTGTAGAAAATACGAAAATAAGCAACAATGTTGTGAAACGATGAGACATGTTACATGTATAATATTCTGAAGCATAAACGACGTGTACACAGGCTTTCTCACGATTAATGCATTATTTAGGTTATATTCGGGTTCGGGTCTCAACTTGCTAACATCAATTTCATTTATTTTTTTGTTTTCTACCATCTCCATTGGTTAAGAAAAAAAAGGACACAAATTCTTTGCCATCACAAGAAATGGGCCTATTTGAAGAAGCAAGTGATATGACAACTGATATGGGCTAATGATACGAGCCGTTTGTGCTCGCGTAACTGGTGCCGTGATTACATGTAAGGGTAGAGATAACTTGACTGCAAAGCTTCCTTTAACCCTAGTCTCTCTTGAGAATAAGGTTAATGCTGGAAGATGATTCTTTATTGATAATTAGATATGTTTATATAGGGCTATTACAAATCATAACCCTAAGTAAGAAAGGAAAACTACTTAATATCTATAATAGGAAAAATACCAAATCTCTATTAATGCTTTAAGGAAAATACTAGTTTCTAGTCTTCTTTCTCTGGTATGTGATACCATAACGTGTATCATTACTCCCCTCCTCGACAAGGAGCTTGTCCTCAAGCTCTATCTCTGGAAATGCTTCACATAACTTCTCTGCATTTTCCCATGTCGCAGTCTCCGATGCTTCATTCCACTTGACAAGAACTTGTCGAACACCGCCATGAATGCGAGCTCAAAGAAACTTGATTGGTGTAGCCGGTAACACTCGTCCCTGAAAAACCAGTGCTAGTAGAGGCTCTGTATTGGGTCGGTCTCCTTTGTGCGCTTTAAGCAGTGAGATGTGGAAAACATCATGAATTTGAGACCCAGCCGGAAGACGGAGACGATAGGAAACTGTTCCCACACGAGCTAGTACTTCAAATGGTCCATAAAACTTGGGAGATAGCTTTGTGAACGCTCTCTCTGCGACGGTGAACTGTCGGTAAGGATGTAACTTCAACCAAACCCAGTCTCCAATATTAAATTCAGCTGCGCGATGATGTTTATCATATACAACTTTAATTCCGTTCTGAGCTTCCATCAAACGTTCCCGTGCCACAACTAAGAACTCATCTCTTCTTTCTAACTCAACATCCACAGCTTCAGCTTTGGAACTCCCTGTAGTATAGTCTAAAAGTCGAGGTGGTTCTCTCCCATAAACCATCCTAAATGGCGTATCTTTGAGACTAGTGTGGTAGGATGTGTTGTAGCAATACTCGATCCAAGGAAGCCAAGTAAGCCATTGCTGTGGCTCATCTCCTGTAACACACCGAAGATACATCTCTAATGTCCTATTAACCACCTCCGTTTGTCCATCAGATTGCGGTCGATAGGCAGTCGTGAAACACAGGTTAGTACCCATAAGTCTGAACAATTCACGCCAAAAAATGCTACGAAAGACCTTGTCTCTGTCTGATACAATTGTTTCTGGAATCCCATGCAATCTTACAATGTCTCGGAAGAACGATTGAGCTACAGAAACAGCAGTATAAGGATGACTTAAGGCAATGAAATGTGCGTACTTAGAGAAGCGATCGACCACCACCAGAATAACTGTCTTTCCTGAAACTTTTGGCAATGCTTCAACAAAATCCATAGAGATGTCAGCCCATATTTTAGTTGGAATCGTCAGTGGTTGCATCAATCCTGCGGGTTGAAGTGTTTCCCATTTATTTTTCTGACAAACCTGACAAGTACTCACAAACTCTTGAATACTCTTCTTCCAACCTTTCCAATAAAAATCCCTGCGGATACGTTCCATAGTCTTTTGGACACCTTCATGGCCAAAGTTATGAAAACCAGTCATTACTTCTCGCACCAGTTCTGAATTGGAATCCAGATAAACAACTCCTTTGCGAAAGATAAGACCATCCTTTGCTTCCCATAGTTCTGATTCTTCTCCACGAATAATTCTATCTTTGAGTTCTCTAAGTCTTTCGTTGGTCTTAATCTCTTGGCGGATTCGGGACAGAATACCGCTTGTAGAGCTTTGTAGGGCATGAAGTTCACTAACCTCTTCTGGTCCATTGTCATCACGCCTAGATAGAGCATCAGCGACCTTATTGGTCATTCCAGAACGAAACTCGACTGAAAAGTTGAAGCCAAGTAGTTTACTAATCCAATGAACTTGGGGAGATGTTGAGAGTCGTTGTTCTAGAAGATACTTAAGACTGTAGTGATCTGTTCGTATGAGAAACCGGCGCCCCCACAGATATGGTCTCCAATGAAGCACTGCCTTTGACAACCCAATTAACTCCCTCTCATACGCTGCGAGCTTGACATGACGAACTGCTAACGTTCTGCTAAAAAAAGCGATAGGGTGTCCATCTTGTTGTAGAACTGCTCCAATACCACTCCCAGAAGCATCACATTCCACAACAAATTCTTTAGTGAAATCGGGTAGTGCCAATACTGGAGATTCAGAAAGAGACATTTTCAAGGCGAGAAAAGCCTCTGTTGCAGTCTCGTTCCAACCGAACCCCGTCTTCTTTAAGAGTTGAGTCAATGGTGCAGCAATGACGCCATAATTTTGAATGAATTTACGGTAATATCCAGAAAGGCCCAAAAATCCCCTTAGTGCACGAACTGTAGCCGGTTGAGGCCACTCCGTGATAGCCTCAATTTTTTTTCTAATCAACTTGGACACCTTCATGAGAAATAACATGTCCAAGATAGCCCACTTCCTGCTTCCCAAAGGAACACTTAACTCTTTTTGTCAGTAACTGGTGTTCTTGTAATACTTGCAACACATACTCAACATGTCGCACATACTCTCCCCATGTCTTGCTATAGATCAAAATATCGTCAAAAAAGACCAAGACGAACTTTCGAAGGACTTTTGTAAACACTGCATTCATCAAGCTCTGAAAGGTGGATGGGGCATTCACAAGGCCAAACGGCATTACCAAGAATTCATAATGGCCATGATGTGTGCGGAATGCCGTTTTCTCAATGTCTTCGTCAAACATGCGGACTTGATGGTAGCCTGATGTTAAATCCAGTTTTGTAAAGAACCGAGCTCCATGTAGCTCATCAAGCAACTCATCCACAACTGAAATTGGAAACTTGTCTTTCACAGTGATTTTATTAAGATCTCGATAATCAATGCAGAAGCGCCAACTATTGTCTGCTTTCCTCACTAGTAGCACCGGTGAAGAGAATGGAGAACTAGTTGGTCGAATCACCCCGTTGCAAAGCATCTCAGTGCACTGTTTTTCTATTTCATCTTTAAGGAGGTGCGGATAACGGTATGGACGTACTGCCACCGGATTTGACCCTTGAAGCAAACAAATCCTATGATCGCAATCCCGCTTTGGTGGCAGACCAACTGGTATCGCAAAGACCGAACTGTATTTCGCTAGAACCATATCTAGCAAGTCCGACGCGGGCACCGGGTTGAGAGCGCAAATGCTCTGCTTTGGCGCCTGTGGTATGCGTCGTATACTAGTTCCTGGTGTCGTAAACACTTCTTCTTCATCGGAGAACCAGTGTTCCAATCCCTCCGAGTCACAACCTAAAGCCTGAAGAGATATATTTGTCTTACCACGTTCTTCCGCTTCTCCGTGCCATATAACTGGGGTGGAGCCATGATTGAACTCGACAATTTTATTTGGTCCATCCCATATCACTCTTCCTAATGCATTCAACCATCGAATTCCAAGAACCACATCGAAACCTTTCAGAGGAATTGCAAAGCAGTTAGTTTTGAATCGGTGCCCTTGTACCGTCATTGACATGTTTTGACAAAACCCTTCTATTGGACATCGCCCTCCGTTGGGCATAGCTACNATACCAAATCTCTATTAATGTTTTAAGGAAAAATACTAGTTTCGAGTCTTCTTTCTCTTGTACGTGATACCATAATGTGTATCATTACTCCCCTCCTCGACAAGGAGCTTGTCCTCAAGCTCTATTTCTGGAAATGCTTCACATAACTTCTCCTTCCCATGTCGCATTCTCCTAATCTTCAGTCCATTTGACAAGAACTTGTCGAACACCTCCATGCATGCGAGCTCTCAGAAACTTGATTGGTCTAGCCGGTAACACTCGTCCCTGAAAGACCGGTGGCAACACAGTCTCTGCCTCGGGTCGATCTCCTTTGTGCGCTTTCAGCAGTGAGATGTGGAAAACATCATGAATCTGAGACCCATCCGGAAGACGGAGACGATAGGAAACTGTTCCCACACGAGCTAGTAATTCAAATGGTCCATAAAACTTGGGAGATAGTTTTGTGAACGCCCTCGTTGCGACAGTAAGCTGTCGGTACAGATGTAACTTCAACCAAACCCAGTCCCCTATATTGAATTCCGATGCACGATGATGTTTATCGTATATTGCTTTCATTCTGTTCTGAGCTTCCATCAACCGTTCCCTTGCCACTGCTAAAAGCTCATCTCTTCTCTCCAATTCAACATCAACAGCTTCAACATTGGAACTCCCTGTAGTGTAGTCTAAAAGACGAGGTGGTTTTCTCCCGTAAACCATTCTAAATGGCGTATCTTTGAGGCTAGTATGGTAGGATGTGTTGTAGCAATACTCAATCCAAGGAAGCCAAGTAAGCCATTTACGTGGCTCATCCCCTGTAACACACCTAAGATACATCTCCAGTGTCCTATTAACTACCTCTGTTTGTCCATCAGACTGCGGTCGGTAGGCAGTCGTTAAACACAGGTTGGTACCCATAAGCCTGAATAATTCACGCCAAAAAATTCTTCGAAAGACCTTGTCTCTGTCTGAGACAATTGTTTCTGGAATTCCATGCAATCTTACAATGTCTCGGAAGAACGCTTGGGCTACAGAAACAGCAGTATAAGGGTGGCTTAAGGCTATGAAATGTGCGTACTTAGAGAAGCGATCGACCACCACCAGAATCACTGTCTTTCCCGAAACTTTGGGTAAGGCTTCAACAAAATCCATAGAGATGTCAGCCCATATCTTTGTTGGAATCACCAGAGGTTGCATCAATCCTGCGTGCTGGAGTGTTTCCCATTTATTCTTCTGACAAATCTGACATGTACTCACAAACTCTTGAATACTCTTTTTCCATCCTTTCCAATAAAAATCCTTGTGAATTCGTTCCATAGTTTTCTGGACACCTTCATGGCCAAAGTTATGAAAACCAGTCATTACTTCTTGAACCAATTCTGAACTGGAATCCAAATAAACAACTCCTTTACGAAAGATAAGACCATCCTTCGCTTCCCATAGTTCTGATTCTTCTCCACGAATGATTCTATCCCTGAGTTCTCCAAGTTTCTCGTTGGTCTTAATCTCTTGGCGGATTCGGGACAGAATACTGCTTGTAGAGCTTTGTAGGGCATTAAGTTCACTAACCTCTTCTGGTCCATTGTCATCACGTCTAGATAGAGCATCAGCGACCTTATTGGTCATCCTAGAACGAAACTCGACTGAAAAATCAAAACCGAGGAGTTTACTAATCCAATGAACTTGTGGAGATGTCGAGAGCCGCTGTTCCAATAAATACTTAAGACTGTAGTGATCTGTTCGTATGAGGAACCGGCGGCCCCACAAATATGGTCTCCAGTGGAGCGCTGCCTTTGCCAACCCAATTAATTCTCTCTCATATGCTGCGAGCTTGACGTGACGAGCTGCTAACGTTCTGCTAAAAGATGCAATAGGATGTCCTTCCTGCTGCAGAACTGCTACAATACCGTTTCCGGAAGCATCACATTCGTCAACAAATTCTTTAGTGAAATCTGGTAATGCTAATACTGGAGATTGGGACAAAGACTTTTTTAAAGCGAGAAAAGCCTCCGTTGCAGTCTCGTTCAACCTGAAACCTGCCTTCTTTAAGAGTTGAGTCAATGGAGCAGCTATGATGCCATAACCTTGGATGAATTTACGGTAATAACCTGACAGGCCCAAAAATCCTCTCAATGAAAGGATTGTCGCCGGTTGGGGCCACTGTGTAATCGCCTCAATTTTTCTGATCAACTTGGACACCTTCATGCGAAATAACATGTCCAAGATAGCCTACCTCTTGCTTCCCGAAAGAACACTTAATCCTTTTTATTAGCAACTGATGTTCTTGTAACACCTGTAACACATACTCCACATGCCGTACATGATCTGCCCATGTCTTGCTATAGATCAAAATATCGTCAAAAAATACCAACACAAACTTTCGAAGCACATTTGTAAACACCGAATTCATCAAGCTATGTAAGGTGGATGGGGCGTTCACCAGGCCAAACGGCATTACCAAAAATTCATAATGACCATGATGTATGCGGAATGCCGTTTTCTCAATGTCTTCTTCACACATGCGAATTTGATGGTAGCCTGAGGTTAAATCGAGTTTTGTAAAAAAACGAGCTCCATGTAACTCATCAAGCAACTCGTCGACGACAGGGATTGGGAACTTGTCTTTCACCGTGATCTTGTTAAGGTATCGATAATCAATGCAAAAACGCCAAGTATGGTCTGCTTTTCGCACAAGTAACACTGGTGAAGAGAACGGAGAACTACTTGGTCGAATCACCCCGTTGCGAAGCGTCTCAGTGCACTGTTTCTCTATTTCATCTTTAAGGAGGTGTGGGTAACGGTATGGACCTACCGCGACCGGATCCGATCCTTGAAGCAAACGGATCATGTGATCGCAATCCCGCTTTGGTGGCAGACCAACGGGTTTCGCAAACACTGAACTGTATTTCTGGAGTACCTTGTCTAGAAATTCGGACGTGGGTACCGGATCTAGAGCCCAGATGCTCTGCTTCGGTGTCAGTGATAGGCGTTGTAAATTAAATCCTGGCGTCGTAAACACTTATTCTTCATCGGAGAACCAGTGTTCCAAAGCCTCTGAATGACAATCCAATGCGTGAAGAGATACATTTGCCTTATCACGTGCTTCCGCTTCTCCGTGCCATATCACTTGTGTGGAGCCATGGCTGAACTCAACAGTTTTATTCGGTCCATCCCATATCACTCTCCCCAATGCATTCAACCATCTGATCCCAAGAACCACATCGAAACCTTTCAAAGGAATCGCAAAGCAGACAGATTTGAATTGGTGTCCTTGCACTGTCATTGACAAGCCTTGGCAAAACCAATCGATTGGACATTGCCCTCCGTTGGGAAGAGCTACGAACCAGCCGGGTTTCTTGTGTATCGGGATGCCCAGCTCCTCTACCAAACTGCTCTTGATTAAGTTGTGAGTGCTCCCTGTATCAAGTAATACCCAACCTCTTCCTGTCACTATATCAGCTTGTACTTGGAAGGTTCGCTCGTTTTGTTCCCCGTTCATGGCATTCAAGGAGATTTCTAACTCGTCTTCCTCAATCCACTCATCATCTTGATTGTCTCCCTCCATGACTGGCATAATATAAAAGAGAACCGGAGTACAAGTATGGTTGGGTGTGTATAAATCATCGCAATTGAAACAAAGCCCTTTTGCTCTTCTATCCGCCATCTCTGCTGGTGTTAGTTTTTTCCAGAATTTCTTCTGGACTGTTTGTTTTTGTGGTCCTGGTTTTGTAACTTTAACTTCTGATCCCCGACTCTTTGTCGACTTGATACGCCAATTGTTTTAGTGATAGGCGCTAAATGACCTCCAAACGTCCTGGTTCATTTGTCACTATCAATTTTGTACTCGTTATCTCGAGAAAATTCCATGGCTTCGAAAATCGTCTCTGGTCTAAAATACTCCACTTCTTTTCTCAAGTTATCGGTCAAACCGGCACAGAACTGCCACAACTGTTGATCACCCGAGAGTCTTGTTTGTCGGCTTAGGCATTCTTCAAACTGACTGCAGTACTCATCCACTGTTCCCGTGTGTCTAAGATTTGACAATTCTCCCACTGGAAATTTCCAAATTGACTTTTGCAGATCCTTTTAAACTCCCCCCATCCAATTATGTGTTACCAATCGTCGCAAGTTGATGTTCCAGTGGTATGCTTGTCCCGTTAAAACGAAAGTTGCTTGTCTAACTTTCGCATCATCACTGGATATTCTTTGGTCTGCAAAGAAGTCATCACACTTTTGTAACCACTCCATAGCATCGGTTGTACCATCATATGGTGGAAACTCTATTTTGGCTGCTTTCACACATCTTCTTTCTTAATTGTTGCTTCTGTCCTCCTGGGTTTCGTAATACCCTCTCTCCATCAATCCTTCCGAGTTTCGATAATCTCCAGAATTTGGATGCGAGTCGTATGGTGCCGCTCCAATTGGTCTTACATTCCAGTCTCCTCCTCCATCTGTTCTCCTATGCCCTCGTTCTCTTCCTACAGCTCGGTTTGGCCACGGTCCCCCGGAGAACCCATAAGTGGGCTCGTTTGCCAAGCCACAACTCCTCACCGGAATGTCTTTCTCAGCCTTGGATGGTGTAGAACTCGTACCAGCTCTGGTATCGAATGATATCGCCCCCTTGCTCCCTTTACTTCCACTTAATATTTCAACTTCAGAAAGTTCTTCAGGTGAGAATTTGATCGCCTTACCGCGATCCTCGTTAGTAGTTTCCTAACGCACCATTCTCTCTTGTAGAGTTTTCATGTTAGCACTCTGAGTTTTCATGTTATCGTCTATCTTTGCATTCATCGATTGCATCATCGCCATCATCTTTGCTATATGTTTCGAAAGCGCCTCAGTGTCCCCCATCGAATCGTTCGGCTCTGATACCAAATTGATACGAGCCGTTTGTGCTCGCGTAACTGGTGCCGTGATTACAGGTAAGAGTAGAGATAACTTGATTGCAAAACTTCCTTTAACCCTAGTCTCTCTTGAGAATAAGGTTAATGCTGGAAAATGATTATTTATTGATAACTAGATAGGTTTATATAGAGCTATACAAATCATAGCTCTAAGTAATAAAAATGGAAAACTTCTTAATATCTAAGAATAGGAAAAATACCAAATCTCTATTAATGTTTTAAGGAAAAATACTAGTTTCGAGTCTTCTTTCTCTTGTACGTGATACCATAACGTGTATCAGTTGACGTACGGAAAAACCGTTACTCTGTTACGTAGAAGTAACTCTAATATAAATAAGAAGTCAGTTGTATAATTTGAATTTGTCTTTTGAAAAATACAATTTATAAAGGACCTTGAGATATTTTCTCATGTTTGGGCTTAACTCGAGGTTCCATTCGATTGAGATTGTAATTCACTATATATAACAGTTTGAGATTCTATCAGCCAATGAGAGTTTTGTGTCAAGACTCTAGAGAAGGCACAGTGGACAGCTTTATGTTAGTTGGGGACGTTTATAGTTCCAATAAACAAGAAAAGCTTCCAAGTTNTGATATGAAGCTTCGTCGCTTATTAGTTGTTTTCAGTGAGAATGGCTAGTCCGGTTACCAGTTAGATGCTAAGTTTTAAACCGACTTTCACTTTTAATGTGTGGTGTATGTGTCGCTCGCTTTCCTAAAACAGATAGGGAAAGAGTTTTCTCATACAATTTTGTTATTTTATATTCTATATTTTTTTAAAAATGAAACAAAACATTTTCAAGGTATATTATGTTTTTAAAATAAAAAATAGTAGTAGTTACAAAAAACCAATTTAAAAAAAATATATTTTTAATGTCATCAGCAAACACTAAACTCTAAATCATAATCCGTAAATCCTTAGGTAAGCCATAAATCTTTGGATAAATCTTAAACTCTAAATCAAAAATACTGAACACTAAAACACTCAAGGGTTTGGGGTTTATGATAAGTTTAGAGTTTAGTGTTTTTAATGTTTAGTGTTTTGATTTAGAGTATAAGATTTATTCAAAGATTTAGGATTTACCAAGGGTTTAGGGTTTAGTGTTTTGTTGACGACGTTAAAAATATTTTAATTTTTTTTTTTTTGTAACTACTATTATTTTTTATTTTATTTTTTTTTATTTTAAAACTTGATAATATTTTGTTTCATTTTCTAAAAGATACTGAATATGAAATAGCGAATTGGTTGGTGAACCAGAATTAACTCAAAAGGGAAACTGAAACGATGAGGTCTTCTCGTCTAATCTTGTGTGCCACAGTCAAGCTAAAATTTGTTACGTATTCTACCTGAATCTGGAGTTTTAAGGTTCTGTTGTTTGTCTCGTTTGGCTTACTTATTCTGCCTCACACGACTGTACACTAAGGTCAGTGGAGACTTTTTTTGATGGAAACTTCATCTCTTTCTGATGATGTCTAGTTCTTCCAACAAGCCATGATTCATATAAATGTACTCTGTGCCTGAACATATGATCATTCAGTTGACACGTTTCTGTATTTTATAAACCATTAAAACAGAACAGCTATTGTTCTGTTCTAAATAGATATTAAATATACGAGGAAGAAGACACTTTACCAGGTATACTTCCTAATAACCGTAGCCAAAGTGTAAAAGCTATACAAAAGAACACTTGAAAATCTCAACAGCTAAACAAGAGCATTTTTGAGCAACCATGGAAACGTCAACATCTTGCCAGCAGACGTACAGCTCCTTCGAAAATTTAACAAAATTTAAAACGAGTAGATAGCTGAAGTCCATACACAGCTAGTGAACATTGTCTGATGGGTAAAATACATCAGAAGGAAAAGAAAGATGTGAAATAATCACGTATCAAGTCTTTACGTTGCTTTAGTAAGCTATAAAAAAGAACACTTGGAATCAAACTCAAAAGGAAAATAAGAAGCGAAGAAAGAAACTTAGCAAAATCCTTAATGGTATCTACTCTTGGTGCATCATAGTCAAGGTCGTCTTCCAATTCCAATAGTTGTTCTGAATTAGATTCACAGCTTCCGTAGCTGCTTCTTATGTCGGTTTTGTCCCTCAAGATCTGAACACCACATTCAATAACTTCGATGTCCTGGGATGTGGTGCTGAATTCAAACAATATCTCGCTGTACTGCTCAGGCCGTCGGTCTACCGTAAGCAATGTGGAGGGGAATATAATGAGATGTTCTAATTGGATTGTAATCTCAAGATCAAATATGTTTTTCAAGGGGCTCTTCATGGGGCAACCATTTATGAGTATGTGACACAGTAATTCTATAACTTGATCTTCCACCATCACCTGTTTAGGGGAAATCACGGCACAAATCTTAAATCGGTAGGCATTTGAGCATATGGCCAAGAAATTTCCTATAGCCCGGTGATGGAACTCTGCAGGTACATTTCTTCCAGGTAGGCATACCCGTGATGATTGTTGGGTAATTAGTCTCCTTGCTTTTCGACCCAATCTAAAGCAATCGAGGAAAGAGAGATCCTCAATCCGGGAGCCAAAAGGGAAAGGTTCTAGTGTCTCCAGTGATGGACATTTGTATACTGTTAGTGCTGTGAGCGACCGAGGAATCTCTGGCAGTGATGCAAGTTTTGGACAGCCATATATACTTAGCTCTTTTAACCCATGAAGACTTTTGATACAGGCTGGAATTCTCTCGATACCCGTGACACTTCGCACTAGCATCAAATTTCTCTGAGATGGATGTGCCATAAACTGATGTGTAATGGCACAGCCAAATATCTCGAGACACTGAAGATGAGACCAGAGTCTAGTTGATTCAAGAAATTCTTCTAACATTGTTTCTGGGATTGAAAGTTCTCTGATGGTCGTGGAAATATCTGGAAGTTCCCTCATTTGGTAGGATCCCATTATCACGAGTGATTCAAGAGATGTCAAGTTGAAGAGAGTAGGAACAACCTGTAGCTTTTTACAGAAAATCATATCCAAACTCTGCAGTCTATGAAGATTTCCAACAGAGGAATGAATCTCTACCAAACTCTGGCATCCACTCACATCCAATATTTCGAGATTTGTAGCATTTGCTAGATCCGGGAGTTCCTTTAGACACAAGCACGAAACCAAAACCATCTTCTTGAGACTTGTGAGGGGCTGAATGTAAAATAGCACAAAGGAATGGGAATGTTCATGAAGTGAAATGATGAGAAAACCCATTAAATAGGTACTCAAAGTGTAT
>QGKV02000759.1:7142455-7158550 GCA_003260655.2 Brassica cretica | reverse complement strand
TAAGATAGAAGATGCGGTTGGTTTGTTCAGTGAGATGGTGAAGTCTCGTCCTCTCCCTTCCGTTATCGAGTTCAGTAAACTGTTAACTGCAATTGAGAAGTTGAAGAAGTATGATGTGGTCATCTCTTTGGGAGAGAAGATGGAGATGCTGGGGATTACACTTGACCTCTATACATACAGTATTTTGATTAACTGTTTCTGCCGCTCCTCTCAACTCCCTCTTGGCTTTAGCTATGGTTGGTAAGATGATGAAACCAGGGCCGGCTTAGACAGAGGGCGAGCTGTGCAACTGCACTGGACCCAATCGGTTGTTCTCCTGTTTTTTAATAGATAGAAAGCCTGATTTTTAAAAAAATACATGTATTTTTATATTAAAATTAAAAAAAAGAGTCCAAATTTTTTTTATATGAAAGTATTTTTTTTTATTTCTATAGATTTATTTTTAAAAATATTTTTGATATTTTGAAAAAAAAAATTTTTTAAAGAAAAATAATAGTTTAGAAAATTAATTTTTTTTTGCTCCAAGGTAGATGACACCATTGAGTCTGGCCCCGATGAAACTTGGGTATGGGTATGACCCCAATGTTGTCACGCTTTCTTCCCTACTCAATGGATACTGCCACTGTAACAGAATCTCCGAGGCAGTAGCTTTGGTTGATCAAATGGTGGAAATGGGATATCAACCTAATACCATCACCTTCAACACTCTAATTCACGGACTTTTTCTCAACGACAAAGTCTCCGAAGCTGTGGCTTTAGTCGACCGGATGGTTGCCAAAGGATGTCAACCGGATCTGTTTACTTATGGTGTTGTAGTAAATGGATTATGTAAGAGAGGTGAGATTGATTTGGCTCTAGATCTGATCAAGAAGATGGACAAGTTGAAATTTGAGGCGGATGTTGTGATCTACAGTACAGTCATGATGGTCTTTGCAAATACAAACACGTCGATGATGCACTCGAGCTCTTCACTGAAATGGAGAAGAAAGGGGTTAGAGGGAATGTTGTTACTTACAACTCCCTCATTAGCTGCCTTTGCTGTTATGGAAGATGGAGGGATGCGTCTGACTACTCAAAGAGATGATTGAGAGAAAGATAAACCCCACTAGAGTTACGTTCAATGCATTGATAGATTCGTTTGCAAAAGAGGGGAAACTCTTAGAGGCTGAAAGTTTGTACGAGGAGATGATCCAAAGGTCTATAGCTCCTGATATTTTCACTTATAACTCACTGATCTATGGGTTTTGCATGCACGATCGAATAGACGAGGCCAAGGAGATGTTTGATTTGATTATTACTGAAAATTGTTACCCAGATGTAGTTACTTATAATACTCTCATTAATGGATTCTGCAAGTCTAAAAGAGTAGAAGACGGCATGGAACTCTTTCGTGAGATGTCTCAAAGAGGATTGTTTGGTGGCACCGTCACTTACACCACTCTTATCCAAGGTTTTTTTCAAGCTAGGAAACAAATGGTTTCTTGTGGTGTGCCTCCCAATATTTGGACCTACAACNTCTGATCAAGAAGATGGACAAGTTGAAATTTGAGGCGGATGTTGTGATCTACAGTACAGTCATGATGGTCTTTGCAAATACAAACACGTCGATGATGCACTCGAGCTCTTCACTGAAATGGAGAAGAAAGGGGTTAGAGGGAATGTTGTTACTTACAACTCCCTCATTAGCTGCCTTTGCTGTTATGGAAGATGGAGGGATGCGTCTGACTACTCAAAGAGATGATTGAGAGAAAGATAAACCCCACTAGAGTTACGTTCAATGCATTGATAGATTCGTTTGCAAAAGAGGGGAAACTCTTAGAGGCTGAAAGTTTGTACAAGGAGATGATCCAAAGGTCTATAGCTCCTGATATTTTCACTTATAACTCACTGATCTATGGGTTTTGCATGCACGATCGAATAGACGAGGCCAAGGAGATGTTTGATTTGATTATTACTGAAAATTGTTACCCAGATGTAGTTACTTATAATACTCTCATTAATGGATTCTGCAAGTCTAAAAGAGTAGAAGACGGCATGGAACTCTTTCGTGAGATGTCTCAAAGAGGATTGTTTGGTGGCACCGTCACTTACACCACTCTTATCCAAGGTTTTTTTCAAGCTAGGAAACAAATGGTTTCTTGTGGTGTGCCTCCCAATATTTGGACCTACAACATTTTGTTAGATGGGTTTTGTGATAACGGGAAGCTAGAGAAAGCGCTGGTCATATTCAATGATATGCAAAACAGTGGAATGGAACTTGGTATTATTACATATAATATAATCATTGGCGGGATGTGCAGGGCTGGCAAAGTGGAAGACGCGCGGGAATTATTCTGTAGCCTCAGCCTCAATGGAGTGAAGCCTGATGTCAGAACATACACTATAATGATCTCAGGATTCGGTGTGAAACGCTTTAAGCAGGAAGCTGTTGCCTTGTTTAGGAAGATGAAGGAAGACAGGCCTCTCCCAGATGACTGTACCTATAATGCGCTAATCAGGGCACATCTGTGGGATGGTGACAAAGCAGCATCAGCAGAACTCATCAAAGAAATGACGAGTTTCGGGTTTTCTGCAGAGGCTTCGTCGACCTTTGGCTTGGTCACTAATATGTTACATGATGGGAGATTGGACAAAAGCTTCCTCGACATTTTCTTAACCACTGAGAGAAGAATTGCGAGGCTAATTAATTTGACTGCTTCTATTCTTGTGAGCAACATCTCGGTTGCTGCTATGAAATCCACTTGTTGATGCAAGATCAGTGCTCAAATGAAGTAAGATAAGCTCTTATGATTTTTTTTTATAGATTCCAAAGGATGTTGTTTTGAGTTTTTGTGTGTTTCATCATTTTTCTTTGTAACTTGGTTGATTTGACGTAACATGGAAAATATTGCGGATATAAATATGATGATGCTAATGATGAGCTCTGAGCCAATAGGGTCAAGCAGGAGGGAAATAGGATTCCCAACTGTTATTCTGAATATTCAGGTTTAGGTGGTTTTTAACATCAAAGTGGGAGTTTGGGGATAGTAATTGGCTATAGCCAATAATCACCCATACAAAGATGCTCATATGTATCACCAATTTTCTCAAGAATAATCAAAATACTCAAAAAACTCTCGTAATTATTTTCTTGTTTCTGTTGTAGCCTAGGAAATCAGATGAAAGTTTATTTTCTCTTTGTAAAATCGGTTTAAGGAGTAGAACCGATTTGAGACTTGATGACATAGTTTTATTTTTATCCATTTTGATTTTGATCCGATCTGAAAATGGTTAACTACTTTTATAGGATAACTAGGTTTATTAACGCGTTACGCGCGGATTATGCTGCATATAAATTTTGCTCAATAATTTTATTTATTTGTGTATATTTAAAAAAATTAATTCAGAATTAATAAATCAGAAAATATCTAAAACAATAAAGCAGATGGAGATAGGTTGAAATTTTTTGTTGGTATATATTGTTGCTTCTTAAATTTGACATTAGTCTTCTATACAATATGTGTTTTTGTTAGCTTCTGAGTGAATTAATGTATAATATTTTGTTCTAAATGTAGAGGTGAATGATAATTTTATGTATTGTTTAGAAAATTAGTTATAGCAAAAAGCAACACGATAATGAAACATATTTTCCGCTCTCTTTTTATATATGTTTGGATTAGTTCTTGTTATCAAGTTAATTCATTTTTACATTTGAAATTGTCTAAAAAATTTTGTTTAGTCATTTCATATGAAGAAATATATAAAAGTTACATGTGAGATATTTCAAGATTAAAACATCTTTTGTAATTTATTCTCTCTATTTGTATGAATATGCTTTTGTATTTAGATTTTTGTGGTATATTTTTGTATAGTTTGTTTTCGCAGTAACAATTGAATGGACCTTTAAAATCAGAAATTTTCTATTTTGAAATTTAAATAACTAAACACCAGTTTAAAAAAAAATGATAATAGAAATATGTTTGCAAGTTTGGCCATAACATGTATGAATGTTTAGTCAGAGAAAACATGTATGAATGTAGTTTGAGTAAATTTTTCTAATAGAATTATTGATGTTGCTTGGGTGATTTGAATGGTATGTGACTACGATGTTGGCATGTATTTTTAATCACTAGGGCATTGCCTCCGCGAGATGTGGACAGATTTCTTGTAGCGGTGAATTTCACGTTTTGGGTTGATCATTGTTTTTCAAGTTTTTTATTGTTATAGGGTTAGAGTTGTGAAGATGAACCGTGTATGCACTGTTCTCCACTCATAAAGGACTAAACTGTGTTCGTAATGTGATTGATATAGTTCGTGGTGTTGCTTGCTGTGTCACTGAGAGTTATTGTTTGTTTGTCTTTTTAATTTGTTACTTGTATTGTTAAGATTACATAAATTATATTAAGGTTGTTGAAAGTACCTTTTGTTTCTGAATATTTTTTCTCCAATTTAGTTGTGTAAGTTGTGTGTATTAAGTAATAATTTGTTTTATTCCTATTATGTTAGTTATATGTTTTTTTATTTTTAAACTTGTTGCTTTTACAGGACCTTTAAAACAAATACATGAAGACTTGTAAAAATAACTATAAAATGAGTGACAATTAGTATTTGAGTCTTAATGGGTTTTAAACGAATATATATATTTCTCATAAGAAGACAATAGCATTGACCTGTTGACATTCAACATGTAAACTATTTTCATAAGACAAGAGTAGTGAGCAGGTGGAGATGTTGTTGCCGCCTTTGTGTCTATTGGGATTGTCTCTTGTATCTTCTGATGTGGTTGTGTTTGTTTCTCTTTTATTTGATGGGTAATATGTAAACAAAAATCATTGTTAGCTGTATTTATCAGAGTTTGTAACTTATTCTTCTTTTTTGTTTAAGTAATTTCACTGATCTTGGTTGTCGTCTTCGTCTTCTTTGTAAGCATCTGCGAAAGTAAGTTTGTAACTTGTTAAATAGCTGGTCGTGTAGTTTGTATTTGTTTAGCTGGCTCAATGTATGTGTCGTTGAGTTTTAGTTGAGTTGATTGGTTTGGTATATTTGTTTTGAAGTTTATTTGTAAGATTAGACAAGAAAAGATGTGATCATTAATGATTCGTATTTTTTTGGGATTCTAGTTTTTGGTGTTTTGTATATTTGGGTTATTGTAGTTTCTTTTAAGCCGTAAAATAAAGATTTGTATAAAATTAGATTGATAAGTAAGAGAGATAAATAGATGACCACAAATCTTGGGTATGAAATATTTGTGATGATTGATGTTAGCACAATATAGAGAGTAATATAAAGGGAATTATGTGTTGATTGTTTCTTACGGATCAATGAGGAGACGGATAACGACTCGAGTTGTTTCTTTGGTGAGGTCAGAGCCCAGGACATAACAGATTTGCTCAACCACATCTGCGAGTTTAAATATAAGTTATGATATCGAAGCATAATAGAAACCCAAATACAATATGATAATATACCTAGGAGTTCTAGGTTTGTGTTCGCATTCACTTAAAGATTGTCGAACAGTCTAATCTTGACTGGAAATTGATCTCAGGAGCACCCGTGATGACTTCATCAATAATGGTTAGTGAGATGAAATGAATGAGGAATGAATGATTAGTTATCTTGTACATACTTGAGCACCTAGCAACCTCAAAACGATCGACTTTCACAATGGAATCTGCTTTCAAAGATGGTATGTAATGATTAGCACGTTTGACGGGAGTAAACCCATGAATCACATAATCTACAAATAATATTATTCAACAAAGAATCAGAAAATCGATGAAAACAATTATGTTAAATAAGTGTGATAGATGAAAGATTAACTTACATTTTCATCAAGGAAGAGAACCGTGATTCCCACAAACTCCCTGTCTTTCTTAAAGTTCAGGGAATCCTAGAAGCGGAGGAAGCCAGAGGCTATGCTCTGACTACTACGACCAAGACGGAGAGACTCGAAGGTTGAGTGACGGACGCCGGGACGACGGTTTGAGGAACTGGAGAGGTAGAGAGAAACATTTTCTAGAAGATGGTTAAAGCTAAGAGGAATCNAACAAATGAATGAAAACACATGTAAATGGTAGATGAATCACCCGAAAATATTGTGGTAAACATTCGAATTAGATTAAATAGTATCAAAACAATGATAAATATTACAAGCGTATATCTTTTATTTAATTACTCTTCGAGAAAAGAACACCGCTAAAGACCCACTATACATTTTAATGTAGACCTCAAATGAATGATGATTCTATATTTCTATACATATTTAGAGTTTGTCTATTAGTTAGAACCAGAGTCTCTCACTGCGCTACGCGCGAAAAATGCGTTTAAATATTATTTCTAAGTCAACTTTTTTCTTAACAAAACAAAAATATTTGCTCTATAATTTTCTAATTTTTACTTATTTTAAAAACATCTTCATGAATTTAATATTGATAAATCAGAAAATATCTAAAACACTAAAACATACGTAGATAGGTTGAGTTATTTTGATGGTATATATTGTTGCTTTTTGAATTTGACATTAGTCTTCCATATAATATGTGTTTTTATTAGCTTTTCAGTTGATCAATGTGACTCATATTAGGTAAAGTACGAATAATATGTTGTTCCATATGTTGAGGTGAATAATAATTTTTTATATATGTTAAAAAAATTAGTTATCAAAAATCAAAATAAAATTATTTTTTGAAAAATTATATTTACTCTCAAATGCTTTGAAATTGTATAAAATCTGTCTTTTGGCGATTTCATATGAAGAAATGTACAAAGTTACATGTGAGATATTTCATGATTAAAACATTTTTTTTGTAATTTTTTCTTTCTAATTATATTTTTGTGTGTAACTCTTGAAAAGTAAGCATATAAGGAATTATGTTTTGTATTTAGATTTTTGTGGTAAAATTTTAACGATAAGTATTTTCCCAATAACATTTGGATGGATCTTTAAAATGAAAAAAAAATATTTTGAAATTTAAATAAGTAAACACAAAATTTATTTTAAAAATTACATAATAGGAATGTGTTTGTAAGTGGCTAGACGTAACATTTGACTGTAAGTTTGACCATAACATGTATGAATGTATTTTGGGTATATATTTAGAATTATTTTTGTTGTTTGGGTGATTTGAATGATATGTGAATACGATGTTAGCATTATTCTTTATCATTTGTAAAAAGATACTACTATATGCATAAAAAATATAGAATCCTATATCATTTTAATTATATAAATATATTAATGTTTAATTTTAAATTTTAGATGTGTAACAATATAATTAATAATTTATTTTTATAATTTAATGAATTTATTGTTTATTACTTGGTTCAAACTTATTGACGTATATATTGAAGCAACATAAAATTTGCGTATAAATTTATGTGTTTATTTCCTCTTTAGTTTTCCATTTTATAATCTTTGATGTTTTATTTTTTTCTTACTCTTCTTTTTATATTGATATTTAATAATCATTTTTTATTCATTTTATATTTTATTTAATTGCATCATCAAAGGTTAATACAATTCCTTACGCTTATGTAACACTAATTTGCTGCCTTTAATTTTTATTGATAATTTATCTGCATATATATATATATTATATTTAATAGGTTAGAAATGTGTAAATTTAGAATTGGACATGAGTTTGAAAACAACATTATCTTGGCCAAATAAATCAATTTTATTTACCATATTTCATCTACAATTTTATTGAATAAATCACATGTCAAAATAGAAATATGAGATCGCAAATTTATAAAATAAGAATCTTAATCATGTAGATAATAAAACATTTTGTGGAAGTATATAAACAAAGAGAGTGATAAAGAAAAACACTCTCTTTTAATCATTCCCATAACCATTTTACGAAAAGATAAAGAACACAAAGAGATCAGCCATCTGTACTTATGCGACAAACTTCAACTTCTTAGTCACCGGTTTCATCATGAATTTTAATTATACACAATGAAACATAATTTAAAAAGATCAACTACAAACCTATTTACTACCATCCTCACCCTCAACTTCATAATTAATCTCCGAAACTGACTTGTTAGCTTCTATCCTCCTTTAAACATCCCTACTAAATATCACAACAATTCAAATAACAACCAATCATTAGAAGATGAAAGAAGAAAGAACAAATTATAATTTCTTGATGTCCTGGTGAAGCAAATTAAGAAATATATTTCTTTATCTTATCAATGTAATCTAATAGTAGTACATAAGGAAAACTCCCCAAGATAAAAAAAACCATGCGTTACATCCAATACTTCAAAATGTTGCTCTTGCCGTTCATTTCTTGCAGTGCTTTATCCTTTTAACGACCCTCTTGGGATGATTTGAGGGGTGATTTGTGGAAAAGGGGTTTCGTCTATTCGGCATAGGATAGTTATACCATTTCCACGATACATACCAATCTTGCTATTCATATCCCTGATCAGGGAGCTTGTAACAATAATAACCATAGAAAGACAAACAACTTATCAGAAACTATACCTACAGTATAAGTGTTAGGATTTCGTTACTTACGCAAATTACAAACTACGAACCTTATCAGCTGATGGTGAAAATTTCTTTATGATCAAGTAAACCTTTCTCTCCCAAAGCTGTGTCTTTAGATTGGGAAAGCTTTGTAAAGAAGATTTCTTTTGCTTCAATCTGCACATGAAACAATATGAGAAACCACGTAAAACGTTTAATTCAGTAATACATACAAATGTCGCTAAAATTGTTTTGTTCGATAAGCATGTATCAGAGTCTCAAATGAATAAAACCGGAATTCATGTAACCATAAAACAACATTGGTGAAAAACTCACCTTTGTTAATCAAATAGAGGAGTTTCGTGATGACCTACCAAATTTCATTTGGAAACATCTGGTAAGATAGCATATAAAGAGAGGAGGATAACAAAAACAACAAAGAAGACGTAATACAAATGATTTAGTGTTTACCTGCAATCACCTTCTACTGTCTACTATGATTTGCTGCAGTTTCAAACCTCAGAAATAGAGGTTGGCTTCATGTCGCCATGTTCACCTTCCTCATTTTTGGCTGTGAAGATATGATGTCGTTGGAATATGTAGTATATCAACGGCAACATAAGGCCACTGACTCCACTGGAGACTATTATGTAAGACCATTGGAAAATACGGAGTTAGATACTTAAATGCATGCTGCTAAAAACAGTTAATTAGCAAAGAACTGAATTATAAAGTACCATCCAAATCTTCTGCACCAGGGATACTTTTTATCATTCATTGATCTGTGATTCAACCTACCCATAGAAACAAAAACAATGTGAGGCACATAATCACCAAAACACCAGTTTTAAAAAACATTTAAAGATATTAGAAGACAACGAAACGTTAAAACAGTCTTGAAAATGAACTCTCAAAGCCATAGTTAGGTGCAAAGAAAATAAATAAGACAAAATAACATATAGACACCATTTGAGAGAAGCAAAACAGATTCATGGCACATATACTCGTTAACATACCAGGCACTGAATCGGATTTCTCCGCATGTGATTCAGTTGAGTCCTCGATAGGTTCCAAAATGACAACTTTTTTTCTTCTTCTTATTGGTTATGGTGCAAGCTGAGATGAGAAAACCATTAAAACCACGAAATCAGACAAACAAATTTCAAAAGACCAAATTTAACTTGAGCTATATCATAATATGAAAGGATCTCTTACACAACAATTTACTCCTTAATCATCCTTCACCTCCTTCATCTCATTATTTTCATCAGCCATTATTGCTACAGAAAATAATTAGAAAAAAGAAAGAAAATAAACATCAGAAACCAAAAAAACTGAACTTTTTCAATCTCTTTACTCACCAAAGAGAGAATGATATTGTCGCTAATTGGTAAGAAAATCTCAACAAATGAGAGACAATGAAGAACAGGAAGATGTAGGAGGAGAAGCGGAGGCTTTATGGATTAGCCTATCTAGGACTTATGGGTTGAATTGAATTAGGAAGAGAAACTGTGGGAGGTGAAACAAAATTATTAAGAAAGTATTTAAGAACATAAGTAAATGATTGAGAGTGGCTTGTGATTATGTCAGAGAAGTTACCATGATTTGCAAGGAGTGGAAGTGCAAGAGTCGATCATCAACATTGTTAACGTCTAAGAATATCAGGGTCGGAGATGTGCTTTTTAGATGGGCCAATTATGAATATAATGAACCCACATGAATGTCTCGTTCAAAATCTGGTCGACTGAAGCTTATATGACGTGGCAAAATAATGCTCTTTGATTGGTTGAATTTATTAAGTGACGTGGATAGCTTTAGAGTGGAGGATTGGCAACTTTTAGTATTGTAAGATAATACAAAACTCAATAATACATAACTAAAATAGAATATATATCACTAGAAACAAAAAGAAGCCCTTTTGTCAAAAAGAAGAAGAATACATATCACTATTAGAAAAGGGAAACTAGAGCACATATACTTACAAATAAATAAATTAAGTTTGTACTCGTAACAATCTAGAGGCTAGAGTATTATGTGTATTGTATAATATTACATTACCTATCCTTGCTCAACTACAACTGTTTGATTATACATGCATTTCTCCTCTTTTTCTTTCCTTTTTTTCTTCTTCTCGCCTCCCAATTTTGTTTGATATGTATATTTTGTATCATATATAATTTAACCAAATAAATATGTTTTTAAAAATATACAGATTTTTCTATACATGTTATAACTTGATTTTTTTAGAACAGATTTTAAAAAAAATGTCGGACAGAAGATTGTACTATACTATATCTGAATCGTGTTAAAATAAAATAGTAAATTTGATTTAACGTATATTCAAAACAATATTTTGTTAATTCCTATAGTATAATATTCTATTTATCGCAATAGTATAACTCTCTCTCTCTCTCTCTTATCTGCATATCAATTGGTGACAACTTGTATTGTGGATAATTGTTAAAGGGTGAGGTCTTGGGTTCGAGGAACGACAAACGTACCAATAACCTACGTGAGGGAGTCAGTGAAGGCTCACAGATGAGGAGTTAGGGTCGGTGCTTTGTAGGGCCAGCCTGAAGCCCACGAAACGGGTTGCCACAGTGACATTTCCATTGCCAACTCCAATTACTTTCACTGGAAGAGATAAGACAAGCTCATCAGTGCTCTATTAGGAGCGATATTAACATCAATCTAACCCCTTCTGTCTCGTGCTACAACCGCTTCCCAAATCTGGGAACCCTTATATCTACGCACGCAAAACCGAGCCGATGGTATATTAAACAACTAAGGCAACAAATCAAAGACTAGAAAAAGAGAAACAAGACAGTGGATGAATATATGTAGGGCTTTATCACTTGATTTGATCAACTCGCAATTGTCGAAAAAGGTTCATCATGAAGACCAAACGAAGTTTGTGACTGATGGTGTGTCACAAGACTACAAGACTGTCGCTTACCAGATAGATAACACAGATACAACTCCTTCTCTCACGGAGATTCATAAAAGATTTCTCAATCATGAGGCAAAAATCCAGTCGTTCAATCCACGAACAACACTTCTCCCTACCTCAGCCAACATGGTTTCACACTGAAGCAATAACACCAACTATCGTGGCTCCTACAACAACAAGCAAAAAAACAACAGGAACAGCAACACAAGAAACAACAACTGGAAGTACCAAAACAACGAGAGGACTGAGATATATCAATCTCGTCCATACCTAGGATGGTGCCAACTTTCTGGCACACAAGGTCACAATGCAGTAGCTGCTCTCAACTTCAGTCTTCAACTCGGAACAACAATGACATGATTACCCCATGGCAGCCAAGAGAGAATGTTTTTGTCAGACCACAATACACAACCAACAACTGGCTTCTTGATTGTGAGGCCACTCAGCACATCACAAGTGATCTTACAAACCTATCTTTTCAACAATCCTAAGCCGGAAGTGATGAATTTCTCATTGGCCATGGTTCAAGCTTAGCGATCTTGCACACTAATACCCTCCATATCTCGTCCTTTATCCTTAACTAATATATCATGTGTTCATATTCATAAAACCCCCATCTTAATTTACCGATTATGCAATTCCAACCATGTGTCTGTTGAATTTTTCCTGACTCATTTCCATTGAAAGAACCCAGCACGGGGGGTCCCATTACTCCAGGGGCAGACTAGAGACGGTCCCTACGAGTGTCCAGTAACTTCATCCAACATTCATTCTTTTTTTGCTTCACCATCACCAAAACCAGCNAGTTATATTATGCTAAAATTTTATTTCTAACAATTTAGCAAATGACAAATGAGTTATGAGCAAATAATACCATATAATTTTTAAAAACATAGCCATTCTTAAATATTTTTTGAATAAATAAATATTTTTTAATTTAATCAACTGAAAATAATATCCGTACAATTGTGTGAGTCAAATTCTAGTTTTATTGATGCATGTTATATATTAGTGTTGTATGTTTTAGGTAACATTTTAATGATGCACGTTTTTTTAAATCTCCATTATTAAAATTATGCACGTAAGGATAACTCATGAGTTTTTTTTGTTGATTAAATGACATTATGTCCAAATTTATTTAAGGATATTTCATTAAAGTAACTGAAAAAGACAAACAATAAAATAGGAAGTTTAAATTCATTTAAGCATATTTCATTAATGTAACTGAAAAGACAAGTAATAAATTATACTGTTTTATTCGTTTTAAGATATTTCATAAATGCAACTGAAAAAGACAAGAAAAAAATAAGGAGTTTAATTAATGAAGTAAGAACATTTTCAAATGGTACTTCTGTTTTAATAATATAGATATAGATAGATGTTTTTTTTCACTACACTCAACATATCCATATCATATTGGATTAGGTTAAGTAAAATGTTAAGTGGACAAAGAAAGAAGGAAATTAATAGAGCTTCTTCACTTGCTGAGCGCAGAGTGGGTTCAAATCTGAACTGGAAATTGTATAATTAAACCGGTCATTGCAAAATCAAATGGAACCGGCTTACAATACTGTAGCACTCTTCGTTTGTCAGTTCTTAGAGATTCGACGAAGAAGAAAAGAAAATGTTGGCTAGGGTTTGTAGATCGGGATCTTCTTCGTCTGCTAGATTGTTCAGTACGAGGTTGATTCATGTTCCTCTCGCCAAGAAAAGTAGTGTTGGAGAGACAACTTCTGGAGGAGAGTACTTGAAATTGCGGATGTACTTCTGTAGCTCTGCTTGATCGGATGGTAGAAACTGGTCATCAACCTGACGTTGTTACTTATGGAACAATTGTAAACGGATTGTGTAAGATGGGCGACACTGTCTCGGCCTTGAATTTTCTAAAGAAGATGGAGGAAAGCCGCATCAAAGTCGATGTGGTAATCTACAGTTCCATCATCGATCGCCTTTGGAAAGACGGGCGTCATAGCGATGCTCAAAATCTTTTCAGTGAAAGAGAAAGGTACTTTTCCGGATGTAGTTACCTACAACTGTATGATAGATGGTTATTGTAGCTCTGGTAGATGGAGTGATGGCCTGCGGTTGTTGCGAGAAATGTTAGAAAGGAAGATCGACCCTGATGTTGTAACTTTCAGTGTATTGGTCAAAGAAGGCAACTTCTTTGAGGCTGAAGAATTATACGATGACATGATCCGCATGGGTGTATATCCTAATACTGTCACATATAATTCAATCATCGATGGATTTTGCAAACAGGATCGTCTTGATGATGCGGAGCACTTGTTTTATTTGATGTCTACCAAGGGCTGCTCTCCGGACGTAATCACTTTCAGTACTCTCATAGACGGATCTTGTAGGGCTAAGAGGGTGGATGATAGAATAAAACTTCTCCGTGAGATGTCTAGAAGAGGATTAGTTGCTAACGCAGTTACTTACAACACTCTTATTCACGGGTTCTGTCAAGTGGGCGATCTTAATGCTGCTCAAGACCTTTTACATGAGATGATTTCAAGTGGTGTGTGGCCTGATATCGTAAACCTGTAACACTTTGCCGGACGGTCTCTGCGATAATGGGAAATGAGAAGATGCATTGGAAATGTTTAAGGTTATGCAGAAGAGTAAGATGGATCTTGATGCTACTCACCCATTCAATGGTGTTGAGCCTGATGTTCAAACTTACAATATATTGATCACTGGATTTATCAATGAAGGGAAGTTCTTAGGGGCTGAGGAATTATACAAGGAGATGCCCCACAGAGGTATAGTCCCTGATACTGTCACCCACAACTCAATAATCAATGGATTCTGCAAGCAGAACCGCCTAGATTAGGCCACACAAATATTTGATTCGATGGGTAGCAAATGTTTCTCTCCCGATGTAATCACATTTAACACACTCATTAATGGCTACTGTAAGGCAGGGAGGGTTGGTGAAGGATTGAAGCTTTTCTGCGAGATATATGGAAGAGGAATAGTTGCTAATGCAATTACTTACAAAACTTTGATTCATGGGTTTCGTCAAGTGGGTAATATTAATGGTGCTCTAGACATTTTCCAAGAAATGATTTCTAGTGGCGTATGCCCTGATACCATTACTATCCGCAATATGCTGGATGGTTTATGGAGTAAGGAGGAACTACAAAAGGCAGCGGCAACGTTGGAGGATCTGGAGAAGAGTGTGGGTATGACATTTTGTTTTCAAATTTCTTTGCGTACCTTTTGTTTTTTTTTTTTGGAGTAGAGCTGCAGCTTCTGCTGTAGCATCAGGGGGAAGCTTGCTAAAATGATTTCCTGTCTTTGCTTTGCAGGATGTCAGTTGGAGGATTGAATGAAAGAATGAAAGACATTTTATTTCTTTTTCAAATTACAAACTATTAAAAGCTTGCTTCCCTTGTACGTGAGTTCCATCTATTTATGATTTAATAGCTACGCTTCTCTATTGATTCTTATCTCCCAGTTAGTGAAGTTTTCCATGGAATCAAATAGTTTTTCTCTCCTATCATTAACAACAGATTCGTAGATTTTGTGTATCACTTGTTCTGTGTTCCTGGTCATAGACTTAACTAAGTTACTGTGATTCCATCAAACTTTTTGAAAAATAGAAGAAGTGAAGATGGTGGAACCTCTTGATATGCTTCAGAGCTTCAAGACAAACAAAACGAATAGGAAAAGCTGCTCTTGTTCCTGAACCGGTTAACACTCATTCCAATTCCAATTTCCGTTATGACAGCCCTTCCTATCATAGCTCCTCCTTCATCTCCAGCTTCCTTCTTCCATTCAGAACCTCCTTCTGCAACACAATCACCTGTAGGGATCCTCTCCTTTAGTCAGTTACCTTGTAATTACCGTCCTTCCATACTCGCCACTGGACCTTACGCTCATGAAACTCAATTGGTTGTTTATCCGGTTTAACCAATCACAACACCTCTCGGTAAGTTTATCTACTTAACCACCACTATACGTTCACTAGAACAGCAACGATTGGTCCTTCCCTGTGATGCAAACATGAACACTTAGCTAATCTACACCTGAAGATCTGGTTATTTACAGTCTGATGTCTGTTGTTATATATGGCTTTGTCTTTATGTAGTATTTCTTTAAAAAGAAATTATGATCGCATTTAGAAACATAATTCCTTTTTATTCAGAGAAGTTCCAATAAATCTTAGATGTAGTTTTTAGTTCTGTTAATTTGGCTCGGTCAGGAAAAAAAAAATCGAGTCAGTCCAAACCGGTTCAAATGCCATTTCTATCTTACTGGATCAATTTCAAGACATGGTAGACTGGAACTGCGCCTTGTGTATCTGTTTCTCGAGTGTAGAGCCATTAAACAAACTGCGCATTCTCCAAAATGTGATTTAAGAAGGCTTAGTGAACCCTTTGTTGTTCAAAGGAAATATGATCTTAATAAGTGTTTCATTTAGTTAGGTCTTGCTAATTAGAATGGAGATGCTTATTTCCTTCTAATTGCAGTGTGGAAATGAAATAGAAAAGAAAGAACTGAAACCTTCTACATTGTTGGTAAAATCATATTTTCAGCCAAAACCGCAAACTCAGGTTTTTCCACCAAAATCGCAAAATCACAATTTCCAAAACCACAAAATTAGATTTTTCCACCAAAACCAGAAAAGCAGATAGATCTTTCTATTAGAAAAGAAAAATTGAATTTTTTCTGCCAAAAGCGC
>QGKV02000759.1:7116083-7142335 GCA_003260655.2 Brassica cretica | reverse complement strand
ATATATATATATATATTGATATTTTAATTTTGAATTTAGATGTTTGTAACAATATAATTAATAATTAGTTATAAAATTTTAATATTGAAGTATATATTAAAAATGTTGATTACTTGGTTCAAACTTATTTATGTATATATTGAAGTAACAGAAAATTTGTGTATAAATTTATGTGTTTATTTCCTTTCTAGTTTCTCATTTTATAATAGTTAATGAGTTTTCTTACTCTTCTTTGTAGATTGATATTCAATGTCATTTTTATTCATTTCATTTAATAATTTATTAGTATTTCATAGTTATATTTAGTAATTTTCTGAATATTTTATATTTATTTAATTACATCATCAAAGTTTAATTCAATTCATTATACTGATTTAATAATTTTTTATTTTAATTTTTGTTGATAATTTATCTAACATAAATATATTATATTTAACGGGTTAGAAATGCGTAAATTTAGAATTAGACATGAGTTTGAAAATTGTGAACTGGTTAGGATTGGGAAAGCATTAGCATAAACAATATATATGTTTTCTATTATCCAATCAATAATATTTGAATAAATTTTTTAAATAGTATTTAGATGATGCATATGCTCTCAAAATGCTTTTTATCCAATGTTTTCATATTAATATTTTGGTAGAGTATTTGCATTTAGAATATATAAAACAATTCAAATAATTTAATATACTTCATTTATTTTATTTGATAATATCACAAAATTATACTTATATCCAAAAATAAATTTATATTTTCAAAAAGGTTTAAAATAAAAGTGTTTTAAAAATATTTCACATTTAAAATATAATTAAGGATAATTCATTATTGTTAATTAAAAAATTAATATATGTATATATTAGAAATATAATATATCTATATTATGAAATAAACAAATTATATATTATATACTAATTTTATACGTAATTTTATATATTAATCATCAACTACTCCACCAATCATTATTAATTGCATGTATAAGAACATACAACTTTTATAGTGTACTGCTATTGCTTTGTCACCAAATCAACTCTACTAATCATAGCCATTATCTTGGTCAAATAAATCAATTTTATTTACCAAATTTCTTATACAATTGTATTTGAATTGATCACATGTGAAAACAGAAATATGAGATCACAAACTTATAAAATAAGAATCTAAATCATGTAGAGAATAAACCATTATGTGGAAGTATTAAATCAAAAAGAATGATAAAGGAAAGCACTCTTTTTAATCATTCCCATAACAATTTTAAGAAAAAATAAAGAAAATGAAATCAGCCATCTGTACTTATGCTACAAACTTCAACTTCTTAGTCACCGTTCTCATCATGAATATGATTATACACAATAAAACGAAATATAAAAAGATCAACTACAAACAAACTCAAATAACAACCAATCATTAGAAGCCGGAAGAAGAAAGAACAAATTATAATTTCGTGATTGTTGGCACTGGTGAAGCAAACTAAGAAATACATATCTTATCTTATCAATGTAATCTAATAACAGTTTATAAGCAAAAATCCCCAAGAAAGAAAAACACGCGTTAAGTTCAACACTTCAAAATGCTTCTCTTGCCGTTCATTTCTTGCAGTGCTTTATCCTTTTAACCACCCTTAATATATGTACTCCTTGTAAGCTTTTCTTCTTTCTCTTCTTTTTCTACATATATATCAATGTAGAAGGTGAAACTTATGAAACTGATCATTTTGCAGCATAACCTGAGTAGTATGCATCTATCATGGTAGCGTAGCCATCTTAGGAAAATAATGGTTTTGAAACTAAGAAACATGCAAAAAACTTGCTAACAGATGGCTTGAAACAATATAGTTCTTATCAACAATCGCTTGTTTCAAGTACCGCTTAATTTGGGTGAAAAGAGTTTCGCCTATTATTCGGAATATGAGAGTTATACCATTAGCAAGATACATATAAATCTTTTTTTTGCTAAAGATTTAAGATACATATTAATCTTGCTATTCATATCCTTTATGGGAGCTTGTAACAATAATAACCATAGAAAGACAAATAACTTATCAGAAACTATACCTACAGTATAAGTGTTAGAGTTCCGCTACTTAGGCTAATTACAAACTACGAACCTTATCAGCTGGTAGAGAAAATTCCTTTATGATCAAGTAAATTAACCTTCTTCTCCCAAACCATTTAGATTGGGGAAGCTTTGTAACAGAAAAGAAAATTTCGTTTGCTTCAACCTGCAAATGAAGCAATATGAGAAACCATGTAAAACGTTTAATTCACTAATGTACATACAAATGTCGCTAAAATTGTTTTGTTTGATAAGCATGTATCAGATTTTCAAATGAATAAAACCGGAATCCATGTAACCATAAAACAACCTTGGTGAATGACTTCCCTTTGTTAATCAAATAAAGAAGTTTTGTGATGAACTACCAAATTTTCATTTGGAAACATCTGGTAAGATGCCATATAAAGAAATGGAGAATAACAAAAAAAAAATAAAGAAGACGTAATACATAGGATTTCGTGTTTACCTGCGAGCACCTTCTAGGATTTAGTTTCCACCCGCAGCGATAAAGGCTGGCTTCAAGTCGCCACGTTCATCTTCCCTGTTTTTGGCTGTGAAGATATCATGTCGTTAGAATCTGTAGTATATAGACAGTAGCATAAGCCTACTGATCCCAGTGGGGACAATCAAGTAAGACCATTGGAAAATACGGAGTTAGTTATTTAAACGCATACTGCTATAAACAGTTAATTAGCAATGAAGTGAATCATAAAATATCTTCCAAATCTTCTGCACCGGCGATACTGTTTTTCATTCAATGAGATGTGATTTAACCTATCCATAGAAACAAATACAATGTGAGGCACATAATCATATCAACCCATCAGTTTAAAAAACATTTAAAAAGCTTAGAAGACAACAAAACGTTAAAACAAGCACTGGCTTCTTCTTTTCTTCAGTGTAGAAAGTGAATACTCAAAGCCACAGTTAGCTGCAGGGAAAATAAATAAGACAAAATAACATATATACACCATTGAGAAAAGCAAAAAAGATTCATGGCACATATACGCGTCAACATACTAGGCAATGAAACGGATTTCTCCACTTGTGACTCAGTAGTGTCCTCGATAGGTTCCAAAATGACAGTTTTTTTTTCTTCTTATTGGTTGGGTCAAATGGTGCAAGCTGAGGATGTACAAACAATTAAAACCACAGAATCAGACTTACAATAGAAAGACCAAATTTTAACTTGAGCGCTATCATAATATGAAAGGATCTCTTACATAACAATTACTTCTTACTCATCCTTCATCTCATTATTTTCATCAGCCATTATTGCTACACAGAATTTTAGAAAGGAAATAAAATAAACACCAGAAAAAAAAAACTGGACTTTTTCAATCTCTTTACTCAATTCCATCAAAGAGGGAATGATACCGTCGCTGATTGTAAATAAAATCTCACCGAATGAGAGACAATGAAGAAGGCGAAGATGGAGGAGTAGAAGTGAGGCTTTAAGAATTAGGCTATTTAGGATTTATGGGTTGAACAGAATTAGTAAGAGGTACGATAGGAGCTGATACGAATCATTAAGAATGGATTAAGAACATAGGTAAATGATCGAGAGTGGCTCGTGATTAATTCAGAGAAGAAACGGTGATTTGTAGGGAGTGGAAGCGCAGCGTTGTTAACGTCTAAAAAGATCAAGGTTGGAGAGGTGCGTTTTAGATGGGCCAGTGAGGAATTTTATGAGCCCACAGGAACGACATGTTTGAAGTTGGTCGGCAAAAGCTTATATGACTTTGCACAAAAATGCTCTTTGATTGTTTGAATTTATTAAGTGACGTGGACAGCTTTAGAGTGGAGTCCTGGTAGTATTGTAAGATGTTTTTTCTTGCTACATTGGAATGGAACATAGGCTAAAATAGGAGTGTGATTAGTTTAGTTATTGTTAAGTGCCCAAAAAAGAAAGAAATTAATTCAAATTGAACCGGTTATTGTAATCAAATGGAACCGGTTTACAATACCTTAACGCTCGTTATTTTCTCCGTCGAGAGTTTTTTAGAGATCGACGAAGAACGAAATGTTGGCTAGGGTTTGCAGATTCGAGTCTTCGTCTTCTGTGCCTGCGGCTAGATTGTTCTGTACGAGATCGATTCGTCATACTCTGGCCAAGAAAAGCAGTGGCAAAGCAGGAGGTTTTGGAGGAGAGAGGTTGAAGCTGCAAAGTGGGTTTCATGAAATCAAAGGGTTAGATGATGCGATTGATTTGTTCGGTGAGATGGTACGGTCTCGTCCCCTCCCTTGTGTGATTGATTTCTGTAAATTGCTGGGAGTTGTGGTGAGGATGGAAAGGCCCGATGTCGTGATTTCTCTCCATAGGAAGATGGAAATGCGGCGGATTCCGTGTAATATCTACAGCTTCACCATTCTGATAAAGTGTTTCTGCAGCTGCTCTAAGCTGCCCTTTGCTCTGTCTACGTTTGGTAAGATCACCAAGCTTGGTTTTCATCCCAGTCTCGTTACCTTCAGCACCCTGCTCCATGGTTTATGTGTGGAAGACAGGGTTTCTGAAGCCTTGCATTTTTTTCGTCAGATTTGTAAACCAAATGTCATAGCATTTACCACGCTGATGAACGGTCTTTGCCGCGAGGGTCGAGTTGTCGAAGCTGTAGCTCTGCTTGATCGGATGGTGGAAGATGGTCTCCAGCCTAACCAGATTACTTATGGAACAATTGTTGATGGGATGTGTAAGATGGGAGACACTGTGTCTGCGTTGAATCTGCTGAGGAAGATGGAGGAGGTGAGCCGCATCAAACCCAACGTTGTAATCTATAGTGCCATCATTGACGGCCTTTGGAAAGACGGACGTCATACCGATGCTCAAAATCTTTTCATTGAAATGCAAGAGAAAGGAATCTTTCCCAATTTGTTTACCTACAACTGTATGATCAACGGTTTTTGTAGCTCTGGTAGATGGAGCGAAGCCCAGCGGTTGTTGCGAGAAATGTTTGAAAGGAAGATCAGCCCTGATGTTGTAACTTTCAGTGTATTGATCAATGCATTGGTCAAGGAAGGCAAGTTCTTTGAGGCTGAAGAATTATACAATGAGATGCTTCCAAGGGGTATAATCCCTAATACAATCACATATAATTCAATGATCGATGGCTTTTCCAAACAGAATCGTCTTGATGCTGCGGAACGCATGTTTTATTTGATGGCTACCAAGGGCTGCTCTCCGGACGTAATCACTTTCAGTATCCTCATAGACGGATATTGTGGGGCTAAGAGGGTAGATGATGGAATGAAACTTCTCCATGAGATGTCTAGAAGAGGATTTGTTGCTAACACAATTACTTACACCACTCTTATTCACGGGTTCTGTCAGGTCGGCAATCTTAATGCTGCTCTAGACCTTTTACAGGAGATGATTTCTAGTGGTGTGTGCCCTAATGTTGTCACTTGTAACACTTTGCTGGACGGTCTCTGCAATAATGGGAAACTAAAAGATGCATTGGAAATGTTTAAGGTTATGCAGAAGAGTAAGATGGATCTTGATGCTAGTCACCCCTTCAATGATGTGGAACCTGATGTTCAAACTTACAATATATTGATCTGCGGCTTGATCAATGAAGGGAAGTTTTCAGAGGCCGAGGAATTATACGAGGAGATGCCCCACAGAGGTTTAGTTCCTGATACTATCACCTATAACTCAGTGATCGATGGATTATGCAAGCAGAGCCGCCTAGATGAGGCTACACAAATGTTTGATTCAATGGGTAGTAAAGGGTTCTCTCCCGACGTAGTGACCTTTACTACCCTCATTAATGGCTACTGTAAGGTAGGAAGGGTTGGTGATGGGCTGGAGGTTTTCTGCGAGATGGGTCGAAGAGGAATAGTTGCTAATGCAATTACTTACAGAACCTTGATTCATGGGTTTTGTCAAGTGGGTAATATTAATGGAGCTCTAGACATTTTCCAGGAGATGATTTCGAGTGGTGTGTATCCTGATACCATTACTATTCGCAATATGCTGACTGGTTTATGGAGTAAAGAGGAACTAAAAAGGGCAGTGGCAATGCTTGAGGATCTGCTGATGAGTGTGGGTATGTCAATTCAACACATTTTGTTTTCAAATTTTTTTGCTTACCTTTAGGTTTTTGGAGAAGAGCTGCAGCTTATGCTGTAGCATCAGGGAAGCTTGCTTAAATGCTTTGGTGTGTTTGTTTTGCAGGATATCAGTTGGAGGATGAATGAAAGACATTTTTCATGAATCTCAATTGGTTTCGCCTCCGATTTAACCATTGGACCTAAGCTCGGTTAGTCGGTTATGTCCGGTTCTGGTCCAACTTCTCCTTTTACTGACGGAGGCACTTACTTTGAAGTCTCTGATCCACCAAAGCTATTGAGCCGTGATAGACTGCGTTGCTCCAAGACTGATACAACTCCCAAGGAGCAGAAGATTGCGGTTTCATCTGATCTTGATGCCGATCATGTCATTAGATGCGTTGATCAGAAGCTAAGAAAAACGTTCCCTGAGGCATCTACATCGTCTAACCAAGAAGCAGCTCAACAGTCCTCTCTCGGGTCCTATAAAGAATTCGATTTTGGCACGGATGAGAAACATTTGACAGTTGATGATGAACATAGAGCTTACCAAGAACAGCAACGATTGGTCCGTCCTTGTGATGCAGTCAGGTACCCTTATAGCTCACCCCACCTGATATAGAATTTGAGTTTAGTACTTAATTTGGACACAATCCACCACACAAAGATCTTGTTCAAGATTCAAGAACGAAAAGTCAGATAGAGATTTTATTACCCTTTTGAACACAAGTATGATGTTTTTATATAAATTCTTTTTGGTAATTATGTTCAGGATCTTGGGATTATTTCTTGTCTATCTTTTTTGGTTTTTGTAATAAATATTTGTCAGTTGTTATATACGGCTTTATCTTTCTGTAGTTTTTCTGTAACTTGCGCATATATATCAGTTTTTAGTTCTGTTTATTTGGATTGCTCAGAAAGAAATGAGATCGAGCCAGTCCAAATCGGTTCAAATGCCATTTCTTACTAGATCAATATCGATAGTAAGAGTCGACAAATTTCCAACTAATTATAGTTCCTTGCATTAGGGAACTGCAGATTGAATTGTAACCAAGTTGATACTGATATGGATTATGGACCATATGGTTGTGTATTTTTGATATGTTTATCGAATAGTAGAGCCGTTAACCAAACTGTGACTTTCTAAAATGTGATTAAGAAGGCTTATGAACCCCTTTAGGAAATATGGTTATCTTTTGCTTAGGTCTTGCTAATTAGTATGGAGTCGCTTAATTCCTTCACATTGCAGTGTGGTAATGTCCAACTCATTTGTATGGATTTTGTTTTATGTTCTCATCCAATTTAATTTCGAGCCAATGAAGGTTTATTATAAAAAAACACCTGCCCTCTCTTAAACCATCAACGCATAGACAAACGCAACAACCACTAACAAAAATTTGTACACATCTTCTTCCACCTTTAAAATCTCTCATCTCCCCTGCACTTATCTGATGACTCACAAGGGTTGTTAGACACCTCCAAGTCTCTCGTATAGAAATCATGAGGTCTCTGCAAATCTATCTTGGCGGTGGAAGTAAATCTGATTCATGGTTTAATGATCTCACCATAGAGATATTAATGACTCTCTGGTAACCTGCAAAAGCAGAGCCATACGAGGAAAGAACATTTAGTGTGATCAGAGGAAGCATCTTGACATGTTTCAGTAACTCTCACAGATCAGAATCTCTGTTTAATCATTTGGCAAAATAAGCTGTTTCTCTTCTACTTACCTCCATGGGAACTCGCTTGTGTCTATTCCAGCTTGATGTAGCTCATCAACGTATTGTAATGCTTCCCGACATTCCTCTCGATCATCATAGAACTCTTTCTTATCGCCTTCTAGCTGATACGCTTCATGGCCTTTCCCTGCTACCACCTGCAAAGAAAGCAAATCAGTGTCAAGAAAAGCTATAGATCCAAGAACACCATTCCATAATATAACTTAGAAGCTGAGATTACTTTAAAGAATTTCAATCCAGCAACCTTAATAACACACCAGGGAAAGAAAAAAAAAAGTGTACAGAGAATGGGTTTATTTGAATACTTACAACCATGTCACCTTCTTCACCCATTGCAACAGCACAACGCACAGCTACACGTCTAACATCGTGAAGGAAGAGTCTATGCCCATTTGCCAAAGGAGGATAATAATCATGTTCACCGTGTTTCAAATACTCTTGCATCGTCCATCCAATCCCAGCCAACATGTCATCCAATATGTCCACTAAAACCACATTTAAATATGTTTCCTACCTGTTAATAGACATCTGGACACACCCAAGGCTTATAGATTCGACCTAACTCAGAGTTACTTACATGGATCTTCATTCCCTGGATTATCAGATGTCAACATTGTCACATCACTCTTTTCAGTAGCAATTTTCGTCATAACCGGTCTTTTCCCTCTCTCAGTCTCACCCGCGCAACCAATAACTATAACAACAACAAAAACCACCTCAAACAATCAGATGACCCACACGTACAAAGACCACAGGAACGGGTATGTATTCATTAAATGGATGGAGGAAAAGTTCTATACCAGTAATGATTCTTCTTGGTTTAAGCTCTCGAACTGAATCAAGCAGCCTTGACAAGCCATCAGGTGTGTTAGCATGATCCACAATAACACCAAAAGCTTGTTCCTCATCAATCAACTCACACCTCCCCGGGACTGCATCAACTTCCTCAACACCTCTAACAATATCCTCAAGAGGAGCTCCAACAGCAATCCCGACAGCAACAGCAGCAAGAATGTTATAAATGTTATGCCGTCCTAACAAACCAGACGAAATCTCCAAAATCCCTTGAGGGGTATTAACCAAAACCTGTGTCTCAAACAAAGACAGCTCAAACTTCAACGGGTGAACATCAGCTTTGGTGTTCTCCATTGCAAATGTCACAACCGGAACATCAGGGTTCCCTTGCTGGACGAAAAACGCTGCGTTTGGATCGTCAATGTTAACCACTTTCCTGTGTCTTTCAGGGTCAACCATTCTTGCAAACAACTTGGCTTCAGCATCTCTATACTCTTCATCAGTACCGCGGAAACCGCTCTCCTCTCTAGCCAAGTTTGTGAAAACAGCAATGTCGAAATCAACTTCATCACATTTCCCAGAAGCAAGCTCCTGAGGAGAAGCTTCCATAACAAGAGCTTCGGTTCCATTATGCAACATCTTAGCCATCATACTCTGAACCAAAACAGCATCAGGACTAGTCGTAGTCAGCGAATCCAACTTGTTATCTCCATGGACATAACAAGAAACAGTGCTGAACATTCCTGTTCGCACACCCATAGCTTCATAGAGGCTTTTGATCAAATACGTGGTGGTCGTCTTCCCGTTTGTGCCCGTGACTCCAATCACCGCCATGCTCTTGGACGGATGCTTATAAAAGGAAGAAGCTAAAGCTGCTAAGACTGCTTCAGTATCTTCAACGATGACAAGTGCTCTACAGCCTAACGTATCTTCAATATCGATCTCTTTGCTAGCTACAACCGCCACTGCTCCTCTCTTGTCAGCTTCGCTCAAGACGGATTCTCCATCGTTCTCGCAGCACACGAAGAGATCTCCGGCGCTTACGCCTCGAGAATCGTGCTGGATTCCGGTGATCTCGACGTCCAAGTCGCCGTAAACTGAGATCGGCACCACTTTGCTCTCGTCTAAAAGCTCAGCTAAGCTCAATCTGAACTTAGGTTCCACGATTCTGGCTTTGGATCCACCGAAATCATCCAAATCGAACTCGAATTGATGATCGGATCTAGTCTTGTTGATCCTAGGGTTTCCTTCCTCGTCGACCCAATCATCTTCGTCGGAGACTTCGGTTAACCCCGTTAGTTTATCGATCTCGTCTAAATCTACAACCTCTTCTTCGTCGAGCTCATCAACAACGTCGGCGACGTCATCTTCTTCCTCCTCGTTGATCTTCTTATCCGACGCCGTTTTGGGAGGATTAGGTTGGAGCAATCCTTTCTTGACGAACTCGCTTCGTTTCATGGAGATAGCTCTATCGATATCCGAGAACAGATCGCCTCCTGATTCCACGTCATCACGTCCCGTCTCTGGCGCGTCTTCCACGTCAGCGATGGCTGAGAGGTACGTGTTTCGATTCTTCTCGAAGTCTTCTTCCTCTAGCTTCCGCGCGCGAGCAGCTTGGCGCTGTATCTGCTGAAACTTCGAGACTCCGTGCATTGAATCCTCCGGGGCTTCGGGCGGGTCGTCATCTGCTGGGTTCGGGTAAGAAGAGTTACGACGAGCAGGTCCCGCCGAAAGCTGAAGGTTGCGGGAATTTCGGGAGGATGGTAAGTAAACCGGTTTGTAGGAGAAGGAAGAGGTGGTTCCAGCTAGAGAGAGGAAGACTGGGTGAGGAGAGAGGAAAGTGGACGCCATTGGAGAGAACTGAGGGAGTGTGATGAAAGGTTTTTCGAGGGGATAAGAGTTTTTGTTGCGAAACGGTGCGCGTAGGATCAGAGACGCCGATTATACGGTGCGTTTCGAGTGTTAGTGATACAAGGTGGGTTAGAATACCGTTTAAATAGGTCGTAATAATGATAGAGCCCACTAAAATCGCCCACTTCAAAAGGTAACAGATAATAGTTTTATTTGATTTCTTTTTTTTTTTTGTTAGTTACTGTGTTTTATTTGGTTCGTATATCTGTTTTTGACATCTTTGGAATTTATTGAAGAATTAAAACATGAGTTATACAATAGAAAATCGGCAAAACCCTTACAAAGACGAAGCCGGCAAGTTCGCAGGAAGAACATTCTAGAGACAAAAACCTGAACAAAAGAACCATAAACGATTACTACGGACTATCTAAACAACACTAACAGAAAGACACGCTAAAAAACTACTAACTAGGATGAATTAGCAACAAACGATGTCAGTTGAAAGACTTCAGCCACTTAGCATTACTAAAACCAGAGATTAAAGATCATTAAGTTTCTTAATGTATTGTTTACAATTTACCGAAGCCACAAGAACACTTATCCGCCTAATCTATTCCGAAATTGCTCTGGTCCAAGATTGGGTTTCAGAATCCGCATGCATGAACTAACCTTACTAGAATAGTACACCCAACAGAAACAACTCAAACCAAAAGTAGAGCACCACAACCAAACATAGACACCAACTGATGTAGATAGGATATTTAGAAATAAATATCTTAATTATTTACTGTTTTATTTAATATTAGGATAATTACCCTTATTATTTTAGGGTTTTATGGATTCTTATATATAGCCATTTAGGCTTAAGTTTGTATTCAGTTTATGATTTGTTTAATAAAACTGAGAGTTCTCTATTTGTTCCTTGTTTTCGGTAGATCATTGGTGATCTCAACGAATTTAATAAAACATTGATCTTAGGTATTTCTAGACTAAATAAGATCTTTGTGATTACTCTAGTTTTCTGGGTATTCTCAGAATCAACAGATCTTTAGTTCTATCTTATAAAGCTTGTGCTACATCACCAACCAAATGAAACCATTAGATATATAGGATAAAATGACATGCCCAATTAGAAAGGAAACTCCAGAAGGACGCAGAAGAAACCCCCTTGCTGCACAGACGCTTGAGCACAAGCAGAAAAACTAGCCAGAACATCTCTGATGTAAAAAAATTAATTTGTTTTTTCATAATATAAAGGAGTTGAATTTTATTTTAACTATATTCTATTTTGGAATAAAAATTAGAGTAATGAATAAAAGATAAATTTATTATTCTATTTTTGAAATAATCAAACTTTTTTACTTCATTATATAATGAAAAATGGAATAGGATTTGAGATAATTTCACTTCAAATTCCATTTTGGAGTAGAAGCTAAACTAGGGTTAGAGATACTCTTAGTGCAGCATTAGAACATGACATAAAACCACATAGAAGAAACACAGAGATCTACGCCTTCAAACTAGACATCCTCTACGGTTCCAGCCGGGAAGCAAACGCCATCACCCTTGTACATGATGCGCCGATATAACACTCCAGCTCCGAAACCAGAAATCACCTTGGCCAAATAGCTCACTGCACACATATATATACGGAAACAAATTAAGCATAAACAAATCTCTCACTACGTTGGTGACAAAGCACTGGACACGGGAAAATAGGGACATGTGGCTCTTTTCTTCCTTGCACTCTTATTTTTTTTTAGGTCGAACTCTTGATTTTTATATTTTGTTTAAGGTATCTTTTTGTTTAAAAGGTTTTACTTTCAACAATTATGGTTCATTCCACAGCGTAAATTAAAAATAACTTTAAAACTTTAATCGATTAATCCTCTTATTTTAGCTTCAAATTTTATAAGCTTTTATAGTTTCTATAATGTTTGCTAATCCAAATATATATAATGGTTTAAACAGGTTTTATTTCCCATCAACAATCATTTGATTTATAGTAAATCAATAAAGGCAAGTATATCGAAAGAACATTTCAAGATCTTATATTATAATAAACTAGGGTCGGTCCGTCCTACGGACAGGATGTGGATTATAAAATAATTTCAGCAACTAAAGTATACGTATAATAAACATTGCTTGCACAGATGTTTTTTTTTGCGGAGATCGCAGCCTTTTGGGGGTTTGAGACTGACCATATTGGATAGATACTTATAAATTTTAATATAAGTTGCGGTATAGTCCTATTTTTTGTGTGTGTTGTAAATTTTATTTAAGATTTTTCATTTTGTTGGTTGAAAATGTATGGGATCTAATTATGATATTTGTCTCACATATGCATGTATATCTTGTCCACTATACATTTTGTGAATAATAATAATTATTATTATTTTTTAAAATATTATTTAGGATTCCTATTATTTGTTGAGAAAAAAAATTCTTTGAATTAAAAAAAAAAAATTCTTTGAAGCTAGAAAAAGATAGAGAAATAACTACAATCGTCAATATATTTTCATCTCCTGTTCGTGTATATATATTGCTAACTTGTAGACATCCAATGTAATTTGACGAAATCTGTGACTTCTTTGCATTTCTCAAGGCTCGATGAAATGTAATTTGAAAAAAATACATTGGTCGATGAATCTTCAAGAGTAGCTTGTTTCCTCTATCAGTTCCAACCACTCTCAATTTCTTGGAAGCAGCTTCCGCTCAAAGCTAGCATATAGTTTAAACAAAGTATTAGTAAACGAACAAAACTGAAAAATGCAACATATTTATTGCAGCAACTAAAATGTTATCAAGCAGAAAATATCAAAAGAAAAGAACAATATGAACTTGGTATCAAGAAGGTTGCTAACACCTTTCGAGTAGACAGTCTGGTCATGTTTTATACCTTGACGTTGACAACATTTGTTTAGGATGGAATAAAAATAAGAGAAAATTGGAAAAAAAGACACTTTGAACTTGTATTTGTCACACTAAGATTTGTAAAAGATTTTTTAGGAAAATAGGATTTTTGTTCCTGTAAATACCAAACTACTCTTAATTTACCAATTAAGTAGAATTAAAATTATATATTAAAATTTTCGTAATATATTTTAAATGGGTAAATATTAAAAGTTTAAATAAAAATAACAAAACTTTGAAAAAAATAATAAAAGGGAAACTTTTACCCCGATACCATAATTTCTTTTTCTCCTCCCCTTCTCCACCGTAGAAGAAAGCCCCTTCCATGGCGATTTAGGGTTCAACGGAGAGAATCCTTGCTCTTCGTCGGAGTTTCATCTACCTGTAGTTTCGAATCTTGCTTTTGTCATTTTCCTCTTCGATTTCACTGACGATACAACGAAATCCAAGTGTTCTTCCTCTTCGTCGGACGGGTCAAATCGAATTACGACGTGTTCTTCCATTTTCGTCTCAGTTCTTCACACAAGGTATTCAATTAGTTCTATTGATTCTCATCTAAAACGAAATCGAGTTGTTCTTCCCTTTTACATAGATTTTTTAAAATCAATTTGTCATATTTCTTAAGGTAAATTCGATTCACGGGTTGATTAAACATCTTATACATCACGATTAACTGTTTGCATGTTAATATTTTAGATTTGTAGTTGTAAAATATCGATTTAGGTTTTTGGAAAGGGGGAAAGTTTGGTTCTTGAAATCTTANAGAAGGAGGATGCTAGATATCAGGAAAAGAGGGATGCTGCTTTGGCACTTTGCCGTGCAAAGAGTGATCGAACAAGGAAACTTGCTGCCTCACAGCAATCTCCTTATACGGCAAACAGCACGGCCAGAGTGATCATTCCAAACAAAAAGCTTTATCCAGGCTATAATCCTTTTGCACCAATTGACAAGAAAAAGTTGAAGGAGCTCGCTGATTGGTTGAAAACTTGTCCGTAAGTGTTTGTTTTTCCCATAATAGCTTGGTTTTCCCATAATAGCTTGCTTTTGTCTACAAAAACTTATTGCTTTTCAATATTTTGTGTTTGCGGTCATTATAGAACATCTCTCGATAAAAAACCACGTAAAAGTAGAACTTGGTGGTATCAAATCCTCCGAACCTCCTTAGAGTGGCTGGAGGACTGTGTAAGTCTTCTGCTATGACTTAGATGACTTATTGATAAGTCTTCTTTGTAGATGACTTACCAATAAGTCGTCTGGTAAGTCGTCTACGTATACGACTTACCAGATGACTTAATTCGTCTACGAATTACTTGTAAGTCGTCTGGTAAGTCGTCTACGTAGAAGACTTACCAGTAAGTCGTCTGATATCTTCTGACTTATACCCTATTTTATATGCAACATATTGATGCTTGGATTAATGTGCTGAGGAAGAGGTACGACGCTAACCCACAACATTTCAGGAGCGAGAGAATGTGCTTCATTGATCATCTCTTTGCTCAGCAATGGAGATTCAACTTCAAGGATTTTAAAGACTCGGAGCCCGATCAGAACAGTTTAGGAAGAAGGCTCCCTGGTGGGGCGTGGAATTATTATGCAGGCACTATACCACCATTTTGCCAATCGAATAAGGTTTGGGGGACGGATATTGATGATATCTATGCGCCAGTGAACTACGACGACACTCATTGGATTGCTATGTGGATACCGATCCCTAAGAGGCACATAGTCGTCTTTAACAGCATTTGTTCCAGTATCTCCCCAAAAGAACTCGATGTGGTAATTGAGCCTTTTCTCTACATGGTCCCTTATCTGCTTGTTGAGTGTGCTTCCTCGGACGAACAACGTGCCCAATACAGCCTGGAGCCATTCACATATGAGAGACCGACCAATATACTTCCGGCCCGAGCTCGTGATTATGGCGTGTACACTCTAAAGTACATTGAATGTCATGCTCTTGGGATAGAGTTTAGTAAAAAAGACTTTGCTGAGGCCAACGGGAAGACTATGAGGGATAAGATGGCGGTGGATATATTTCAAGAGCTTCCTGATGCGCATGAGTTCGAAAACAAGGACAATGATGCCAACCTGGGTGCGTATGAGGGGTGATAAATATGCTACATTAGATTATTTTGTATGATAGATTAGGCTGATGTGTGTATTTGAACTTGATCACTATTTTGTAACTATATTCTGCGCAGAAGACTTACAGTTAAATCGTCTGGAATGTTGGACGACTTAACTATAAGTAGGAGGGGTGTCTGGAGCCTGCATCATTTCTGCTGGTAATGAGTAGGTTATCTCCACAGATTATGTGCTCATGTCCAGGTTATAATCTTCTTGAGCCATTGCAAGAAGTTCAGCATGTGTCGAACCTTCTCCCAAAAAAATGATTCTCGTTCTTTTGACATTATCAACCACAAAATCCCAGCGGCAATCTTTCAACAACTATTCTCCATACACTGCATGTAACTGACGCATCATCTACAAAAATTCAAAATAAAACACATTAGTAAACATAGAGAAAATGAAAGTTTACTAAACATTGACGCAGACGACATACCAGTAAGTCGTCTGGAAGACTTACCAGTAAGTCGTCCAAACATGTCATTTTTGCAATTGAATTTTAAATAGGACGACTTACAAGTAAGTCGTCCTGCTTTGTTTGTTAAAAAAACCCCTAGTAAGTCGTCTAGGATAAACGGGTTAGTTTTGCATTTGACCGAATTGTGTCAGATATTTGACTTTTTCTGGACGACTTACCAGTAAGTCGTCTCCGGGAAAACAAAAATTTCAATATTTTATTAAAGCTAGACGACTTATTTGTAAGTCTTCTCAGGTTAGTTTGCAATTCGAAAAAGAAACTTAAATATNGAGTAAGTGATTAAAACTATGCAAATACACAGATAACAAACATAGAGAAATTTCAGTTGAGGGAAAGAAGACCGAGGGAGTATGCTCCCTCATCCGTTAACACCGCAACCACAAGATCCAGATTCCGGCGACTTTTCATGACGGAGGTGTCGAGGCCCGCCAGATCCACTGCGAGTCACCATCAACGGAGCCGCCCACAAAGCGTCCCGCGGCCACAAACGTCGCCTTCAAATGAAGAACAATTCTGAAACCCTAACCGCCGCTTTCTGCAACCGTTTCACTGCCTCACAGGTCTGAAGAGTCACATGCTCTTCCACTCTCGTCAGCGAGGAAAGAAAGAAAAGCGAGCCGCTGAGATTTAAGACAAAGGGGAGCCGCCATCCTAGTTGTGAGATCCACCGACACCGCAGAACAAACCCTTACCTCGGAGCTTTACCCCAGTCCCGATGACTGGCATGCGGTTCCGGTTGGGTCATAGTCGTTCTCAAACAGTTTACGCCAACCTTTCACCGTCGAGTCACCAGAGCGGAAAAGTTTTTAGGAGCTGCCGCTACAGAGAACCCACAAGAGAGGAACACCTCCTAGTAGACCGGATCCTGTTCGTTTCGTCGAGCAGATTCCGGTGAAGAGAGGTCACATGGAGCACCGACGGAGACGCCGGAGAATCGTGTGAGCCTCAACCCTCTTGAAACGCGATTTGAGATTAGAGAGAAAACAAAATAGGCGCGTGAGATTCAACTGCCACACAAAAGCTGCAATACTATAAGAGTCTTTACGTTACTAGTAATTAACAAGATTAGTGCGAAGAGTGAATGTTGTTTAGCTTGGTGGTAGAGCGTGTGACTTTAAATCTTGTGGTCGTTGATTCGATCGACATAGACATCAATTTATAATTACAAAAATTTTTTTATCAGAACGAGTCTGTTTTGGTAAAATGGATTGCATCTGTAATTTTCGCCACCGAATTTTGATTTGCGCTTGGATAAATGATATTTATAATGATTGGATTCCCGAGAAAGAGGTGAAAAACATTTTTTTAACGCCAAAAAGATTACTCTAAAGAGAATTAGACTAATAATATTCATTTATGCATTCGCCTTTATTAATAACGATCATTAAAAGCAGATGTGCTGCTTTTTCAATTACTTGATGAGTTCTATTACAACGGTTACATTACCAATAAGAAAAGAAAATTTTGAGCCAAAATATAAAGGAAAGTTTACTAAAATGACACAAATTTATTGTGTTATTACTAGAATGACTCATATTTTTTGAAAATTATTAGAATATTTTTCTGGTCGAAATTGCCCTTGCTCATAGTTATAAAATTATTTTTTTACCAAAGTACCCTTAGCATTTTTCGGCGGCAGATTTATTTTTTAAAAAATAAATCTATCGAGTAATAAGTCTGTTTATAAAATCTATTTAGAAAAAAAAATCTACCGTTAAAGTGGTGTTAGACTTTCGTAGAAACGTCAGATTTGTTTCCACAGCAGAGTTAATTGTCCGATTTGAATATAAAACATATTTTTTTTATAATATGTCTGGCGAATGAGGTAGCAGATTTGTTATAAAAGGTAAATTTTTGTGGTCAACTTATTTTCTTATGAACCGATTTATTTTCTTACGTTCGACTTGTTTTCTTATGGCAGAATTATATAACCGACTTAAAAAAGTTGGTAGACTTTTTTTTATGTGGTTGCAGACTATTTAATTTATGTTGTGGCAGATTTGTTGACGGAAATATGAGTTTAAGTAAACCACACTTAGTTTAATGTTCAATTTTGACCCGATTTATATTATTTTCGAATATGGTTTATTTTTAGGTTATTTACAATCATAATTAGATAAATTTTTGGTAATTGTCGTCATCTCGTTCATCCATCTTTTCTTCCTTATCAAGTTGTCTCTTTTCATGGTGGTTTAATCACTTGTTTGCAATCTTTATTACTTGGAGAAATATGGATCACATTATTTTCGTCTGCGGAAAGTGAAAATTTGAAAGAAAGAAATGGTTATTTGAAGTGGATAATGATCAAGATAGTAAATTACTTGCGGCCGAAGAAACTAGATATGAGGATTTTCTAAAATTCATATATGAGAATTTTCTAAAAAATCATATATGAGAATTATGGAGTTGATTTCTCAGAACACGAGTTGGANGTGGTTGTGTACAGACATAAGGGTTTACCTTGTTGACAATAGGAGATGAGATAATGATGGAATGAGTTGGCCGAGTCAGACTTGTGTCGAAGGGGACGAATGAGCAAGTTAATGAGACCAAGCAAGACATCTTCATCGAGCAGATGGAGAATGAGTGAGACAGTAATTGATCGGATAAGGCTCCCTCGGAGACTCTCGATTCACCCACGTCACGTGTTAAGTTTTTGCTTCTGCAAAAGTACAAAATTCAATTCCATTTTTTTTTCTCTTTTTTCACACAAAATTCAATTCCAATATTTGCACCAAAACGCTATACAATGATCATTAGCTAAGCTCTCTATTAAGAAAAAATATGAACCTTTGTTAACGTCAAATCAATAAAACCCAAATTGAAAGGCTTTTGTTTTTCAGGAGATAATTAACCAGATGACAAAATTAATTAGATTACCAAAGATTCATGACTTACAGATTCAAAGGTTATCTTGTAAAGAGATTTAGAGATCTCCAATGATGATTGTGTGGTTTACGAATCGCTACAGAAGTAGTTGGAGAAGGTGAGGGAGGTGATCGCAGACCTGAGGTAGAGATGACGGAGAAAGTGCAGGCAGAGGTGGACGTGACGAAGAGGACGACAATTTAGGGTTATCTAGGTAAATCAGAATATGTTTGAGATGAAACATCTGTTTTCTCCCATATTGAAAAAAAGAGAAGTTCTAGTAAAAAAAAAAAAATTAGACAGAGTGTTTTGTATACATTTGCTTGATAGATGTATTGTTCTAGTAATTACAAAATTACAAGAGTTAGTCTAGTAATAACATGAATGATTAGAGTCATGTCATTTCTCAAAATTAAATGGTATTGTAGTTAGTTTAGCACCTCCTTTTATTTGATTTCATCAAGATATAAATCATAATTTTGAAATTTGAATATCTACGTTCAAAAACAATTACGTTAAAATATTAGGTATGCATGATTTCTGAGTTCAAATACTAATTATCTAATTTTAGCTAAATCGATGCATGAATATGCGATTTTCCCATGCATTTGTAGATAAGAAGATGACAGAAATAAAAGCGTTATTTGAAAGCATGTCTTATATGTGAAACTATCTGCAAATTTACCTTGCCTCTTTCAGTCTCACGTCCCTCTCCTATCTCATTTTCGCTTATTTATTTTGCAAATTTAAAAGGTAGTTGTAAATTATTACAAATAAAACAAAAATCTCACTATGAAAAATGTCTGCTTGCCTGTGAAAAAGAAAACAAAAAAAAATTGTCAGATAGTCTAATAAAGATCTATTTTCAATTGGTCTTTTGATTATTTACATTTCTCTTCAAATCATTTCTTATTTTATAAAGAGTCCTACTTCATCTTCTTCCTCTTCTCATTCCCCTCATCTTCTCCTCCATAAGGAGACTAAAAAGCCTATTTAATGGCGAGAGGACCCATCTCCAAGAATAAACAGTAATCCTCATTTATTGTCCTTACAAATTTTCTTGAAGACAGAAAAAAAAACCTCAATTCTAAAAAAAAAAAGCATTTTACATTAGAAGGGTAGATGAAGAGACAAGGGTCCCTTTAATTTTCGCTAAAGATCTTCAACCTCAATCATGTTCAGCACTTTTTTTATTTTTCTTTTGTATGTGGAAACAAAAGTTTGCGGTTTTTAACTCTTAAAAATCAGAGTCCATCACAAAAGCTCAGTGCTTGATTGGCTCCACTGTCTCTGCAAAGAAAAAAGTTTGCATTTTTTTTCTGTCCCATTTCAACCTTGAAATCTCAGTGGTAAGCAAATCTCTGATAAGATAAGTCTATACAAGCACATATATACTTGTATATTTTACATTATTAGACTAAAGGAAGTTCCTTTGTTCATGATGAAACTGAAAATCTCAGTTTAGGGTTTAAGGTAAGGGATAAAACGGAAACCCAGAAAGTAAAATTGACAGTTCTGTATCCAGAAGAAGTAATTTTCAGACATAGTTAGGAAAATCCTCTGTTTTTCTTTTTGTTTCTTGTTTATGTTTAAATTGGTGTTTTGTTTAAAAGATATGGTTTCTGTTTTTTTTTCCAGGGTTTTGAGAATCGGTTTTGTACTAGACTGAGGACAGAGTTATTTGATCAATCAATGGAGAAAAGGAGATCACCAAGAAGCAGCAAGAGTCCTGGAACTCCAATTTTCCCTAAAAGCCCTCTCGTCTACGAGAGTTATAAGTCTGGTTGCGGTTGGAAACTGATCAACTTCTTTGATTTCAGACATGTTAAATCTGGTAATAAGAAACTGAGTTCAGACAAGAAACCCATCAGAGATTCTGCAGGTTAGTACTGTTATGTTTCTTTGGATCACTTCATGATCTTAGTTTTAAATTTTGATTCTTGTTTTGTTGCAGGTAATGTTTATACTAAAAGTCAGCTTGACTTACTCAAGAGACTTCATGAGAGATGTCAGTGTCATGATGTAAGTATAGCCTTTTCAAATTGTCAGTTTTTTTGGTTAGCTTTGAAGTAAAAAAAAAAACTGAATCTCTTAATTTGTTCAGCGGATTGTGGAAGGAGAGAGTCCATGTAAGAGTAAAACGAGGAGAAGATCTTTAAGTTCTGAAAGAGAAGATGAGAGCTATGAACCAAAACCTGTTCAGGGATTGCTAGAGGGGGAGATAAAGAGGATCAAGAATCTAAGGGAGGCAACTAGTGAAATCCCTGATAAGCAAAAGCAATCTTCTTCCAGTGAAATTGAGAATACAAATGATAAGGATCTGAAGAATGGGAGAGATTGTAGGAAGAGTTCAGAGATCAACCTTCAAGTTTGTGTGGATGAAGCAGTTGAAACTTTGATCTGTTCCAAGGCAGACGAGAAGGGGAAAGACCGGTCTAAGCAGTTCATGGAAGCTTTAGATATTCTAAGCTCTAACAAAGAGTTGTTCATTACACTCTTACAAGATCCTAACTCTTTCTCAACCAAAAAAGGTCAAGACTTGGAGAGACCTAAGGTGAAGGATTTGGATGAGATTGTTCTCTTGAAGCCTAGAATATCAAGCTCGGTTGACGATAGAAAGTACTTGAGATTCAAACATCTAGCCAAGAAGTTGAAGCTTGTTGTTGGATCTAACAAAGAGAACAATCAGGCAGAAATTAAAGCTAAAGAAACCGAGGCTGGTGGTGATGTTTCTACAAGTGCAGTTGGCTATAGAAGCCCGGAGTCACCTGTGTCTAGGCGCAAGAAGCGGGTAGAGTCTGATGTCTTCAAGCTCAGCATGGAGAACGATGTTCTGCCAAGAAGATTCATGGTGGAAAGGCAACAGGAGAGATCAGATTCGTCGCCGGTTTATGAAGTTCCTAAAGCATTGAGTAGCTTGCAGACAAAACTCAAAGAGAGAAGGCAGAGGCTGGAAAAGAGAAGAGAGAGCTTCAAGCTGTGGTCCTTGGACAAGGACTTGGAGGTTTTCGATCCGAATCCGCACAACTCCAGTTTAAGGTCTCTCAACGACAACAGTACAGGTTCTGCTGAGTGCACATGTCTGAGAACTCCTGTAGAAGATCTAGAGAGCTCATCAGCTGTAAGTTCTGAGATCAACAATAGATGTCTCTTACACGGATTTGATGTTTAATCTATGCTTTAAATCGTTGCAGGAGTCGAGTTCGAGACTAGAAAGACAGGAACAGGAACATGAGCAGGAGCAACCGAGTCCCGTCTCAGTTCTAGAGAGGATTCATATGTTAGACGAAACAGTTAGCTCCAGAAAGAGTTAGTCTCTTGTCTCTCTGATCGATCAATCCTTTCATTATTTCAATCTTTTAATCACTTAGTCTCAGTACTAAGTCTCTTACTGTCTTGCAGAAGAGCAGATTGGATTGTTATCTTTCGATCTTCTCGAGAAAGACTCTGTTCATGAGTTTGTGAAGCAAGTTCTCCAAGCTTCAAGACTGAACTGGACCAATCTTATGGCCAAATGCGACCAAGAAACATCACTTCTAGACGAATTCTCACACGGCAACCACAACAACGACCAGCTTCTTCTTGTTCTTGACTACACAGACGAGATTCTCCGGGAGATATACCGCCAAGACATCAAGTTTTGCCCTTTCAAGCCATCTCAGAACTCGAGAGTCGTCAACCTACCATCTTCCTTTAGAGAAGAAGATCTGATCCACGAGACTATGAGACGCTTTGACTGGAGTTTACTCTGCTGTGACTCTCCAAGAACATTGGATCAGGTCGTTGAGACTGATCTGATGAAGCCGTGTCTTTGGTCGGATTGTGGTGGTGAATCTGAAGGTGTAGTCTCTGATGTCGTTGAAAATATTATGCAAGGGCTAGTGCTTGAGATATCTCATGAGCTTAGAACAATGCAGATTAGGTATATGGATTAATCTGAATCTCTACGGACGGATTATTAAACATTTTTTTTTGGCTATGTATAAAAAAAATTCAGTTTGAAAATATAATCTTTGCCATAGAAGAATGAAGAGTACAAGCTTGAATTTAAATAAAGAAGAGAGACATTTGTAGTGAGGTTATGCTTTTTATGTAATTGTAGACGCTAAGAGTCTTTGGACGATCGTGATGAGATCTTAGATATGGATAACTATCGAGATGATATTGTAATCAGTATCGACATTCAAAGCTTTTCATAATTATTTCATTTGTTTCTCAGTTTATGAATTACAAAAGTATATCAAAATGCCCTAGAGGTTTTTCATAATTATCTAGAACCATACCCATACTACACCTAACACTCATTTCTCTGTTTTTTTTTTTGTTAGTCTAGAGCCTTGAGATTTTCATCCAATCAATCAGAGATGCAGGTCTCTGTGATTCGATCTGGCAAGATTTTGCAGTGTTCTTGCCTGTAAAATCAGTTCGAGTCCAAGGAGACAAGATAACACATTCTCATGTTGTTGCTCTTCGCCCAGTTACAAGCCAAGCCGGAATGACTGCAGATTGGTAATCTTCTTTCTTTCTTTATTCTGATGCATCTTTCAACTTGCTACTATATATGTTGATGTGAATACTTGAGATTTAAGGTCTGAGTATTTGTTTATTAGAGAACTAGGTTGCGCGGGTTAAAACTATCGTAATAACAATATAATGTAGTTTCATAGTATCCCTATATATTAATTAAGAAGCATTTGAAAAATTAGAACCTTATTTTTGTATTAATTAAAAAAAACTTCAAATCCTATGTGGCACTCTAAATGCCTTTTAAATTTCATTTCAAAGAATTCTAGAGCATCTAATATAAAGTATAGTTTAATCTAATAGTGTCACATTATTTCATAATTATATAACACTAGAGAACATTATATTAACCTAAAATATAGGAAGTATGTATTCTTTCCTTAAATAAAAGCTACGGAATTACCTAATATGATTTACATATATATGACAATTAATGATTATGAATAATAAATATTTGATAACAATTTTTGCTTCCTTCTTCATTTTGTTTAAATTTATATTATTAAAAAAATTAAACAATCACATTAACCATATAATAAAAAATTAGATTTTTTCTTATATGTTATATTTTGAATTTTTTAAAATGACTTTAAATTACAAAAATGAGGAAACCTTATATGTTATATTTTTTTTTAAAAACGACTTTAAAATACAAAAATGAGGACACCTTATATGTTATATTTTTCTTATATGTTAGANACGATGTATACCTTAGCCAAGAAGATAGGGCATGTGGAGGAGATTGCTTATGATCCAAAAGTTTCTCAAGCGACCGACTACGTCATGGCTAAGGTGACTCTCAACGTGGATAAACCGGCGTTTGAAGCTAAAAATCTCATAATTCCAGGCGGTGATATTACTGTCATAACGTATGAATACGAAAAACTCCATAAAAGATGCTTCTCTTGCTTCTGTCTCACGCATGAGAAAACAAGATGCCCTTATGCGAAAGGTAAACACACCAAACCAGGTCCTAACAAGATCAGTCCAACAGATCGTATGCCTAGCACGGAGAAGCCGGTAGCACCAAATAAGGATGGCAAATTGCTAGAGGGTCCACCTGGCTTTCAGTCGCTATTCCCTGAACTATCACCAGAAGATCAACGTATGGCCATTCAATACGTCTCTCATGCTGATGAAACTGAAAGAAGGGCCAGAATCCAGCGGATACAAAACTCTATTGCGGAAGCCCCAAAAGTACAAGATGTCATGTTGAGAATTTCTCATGATCTTAACAAAGACAAAGGACATGTGTTCAACTACAATTTCCAACAGAACGAGAAATCTGTTCACGCAAGGGTGGGTAAAGCGCCTGCTGCCTCTCTCCCTGATCATGTTATTGAATCTGGTTATGAATCCGAAAAATCAGTTGGACAGAGTAGTTCTTCCAATCTTCAGGTCTAAGGTGCTACGGTTTTCAGTGTTGGTATTTCTCCACCTGTCTTTACCGGCAACCAAGGATCTAAGAAGCGGAACCGTAATCGTCCCCCTGCATGGGTAAGACGTACCAGAACTAATGTAAACTCCACATCTCTCAAGGAGAGTAAGGATCTAGAGTCAAGTCAGGATTCTATGGGGAAACGTAAAGCTACTAGCTCAACGGTTCTTCAGGCTAACAAATCAACCAAAACTTAAGAACAAACGGTGGCTTCCGATTTGAAGCCGCTGCCATCCCAATGAGCATTTGGAGCTGGAACTGTCGAGGTGCAGGAAGCACTGAGATAGTTCAACAGTTGGGAAGAATCCATAAAAAGTTCTTCCCTGACCTTTTGTTCTTGAGTGAAACAATGCAACAGTGTAAATATATGGAGAAGTTGAAGTTAGATTTGGGTTATGATGAGTTGGTCACAGTGGATCCAATCGGTGTAGTGGAGGATTGGCTCTGATGTGGAAAAAGAGTTATAGTGTTGAGATTCTATCAAAAGATAAAAGAATCATTGACACAAAAGTGAAGTTGGGTTCTTTAGTCTTCTACATTTCTTGTGTCTACGGAGACCCTGTCAAAGAACACCAGAAGAGAGTGTGGGATCAGCTAACTGATATTGGTATCACAAGGAATGAGCCTTGGCTTCTCCTAGGTGATTTCAATGAGCTGATGAGTAATGATTAGAAGCTTGGTGGAGCAATAAGAGCAGAGTCTACGTTCTGGGACTTCAAGAACTTTGCTACTACCTGTAAACTTAGAGATCTACGTACCTCAGGCAACACGATGTCATGGGCAGGCTGGAGAGATAAGGTGTGACACCCCCGATCGTAGATAACCAGAAATGACACGGTCGATGTTCCCTGACGGTCGACCCGAGGTTCTCGAAATAAATCCGATCGCCTTAGACCAACAACCAAAGAACACAGACACTCCTATCGGACATTACTCTGGGCTTTTCAACCCGATAAAGCAATATTCGATAGTTAGTTCGTCCCGTACAAGGACTAATATCATATGAGAACTCGTGATTTATAAACATCTTTTATAGATTATTTTTTTACTTCAAACATTTTACAAACTGTTATAGTTTACCCTACGGCCTATCGCCCAACAACGTTTTAAGTAAATATACATCAAAAAGTACGTTGCCAGGACAACAAAATACTACCGCTGGTTGGCCGCTCCTTCCATCCAAAAGAGTAAAGTGTCTCCCGCCTAAGGGTTACCTGCACACACGAATGAGTCGTGAGCAACTAGTTTACTCAGTGAATCTAGAATCACAATACAATCAATAATAGATCAACAATTAACCAATGCATAAATATGATCATGCAAGTACTAGTACTATACTCTAGTATATCATTCATCATTGTGAATTCTTATTTTAAACATCACTTCCACAACACCCGCCCGTTACCATACTCATATAATACAA
>QGKV02000759.1:7096023-7116041 GCA_003260655.2 Brassica cretica | reverse complement strand
GTGCTTGCAATCATAGAGAGAAAGAGCTGTTGGGATTTATTGTAAATCTGCTCCAAAAATGGCAAGTTGAGATGGTGAAGAATCTGGCTGATCCAGTGAGGTTTAGTGCATGGTATCAACTCTCCAACTGGTCTTAGATGTAATGAATGATCTCCTGGCTTCCACACGTGAGTTTTAGTTGCACACTCCTTAAGCAAATAATTACTTTCCTTGAATAGAACCAGTTCGGATGCAGTGTTGGTAACCTGACTTGTAAATGGTGTATCTCCTAAACCACTACTCCTTTTGGTGTGAAACCAATTCGCCGCGTGCTCTGGTTGAGTTGAGAATCTATAGGAAGTGGTTTCACGGCCAAAATCCTTATGGTCGCAAAGATATCCTTCTTTGGATGCACCTATGTCACTGCTGGCTCCAATGTAGCTTGTATGGTTGATCTTATGAGCTGGTGGTCCAGCTACTGACTTGAGGTCCTCATCACTTTGGTTCATGTGCTGAATGTGGCTGAGAAGAATGGAAAACTTCACGGGATCAAGCTGAGCAAAAATGGACCTGCAGTTCACCATCTTCTTTTTGCCGATGATAGCTTGCTGATGTGCAAAGCAGATACAGAAGAAAGCTTGGCGATCATGGAATGCTTGAAACAGTACGGTGATGCTTCTGGCCAGGAAATCAATAAAATGAAATCCTCTAGTATCTTTGGCGGGAAGATACCTACAGCAAAGAAGGAGGAGATCAAGCGTATACTGGAAATAGATAAAGAAGGTGGAGATGGAACATATCTAGGCTTACCGGAGTGTTTTCATGGCTCCAAGCAGGAGCTTTTGAACTTTATCCGAGAAAGACTAGAAGGCAGGTTGCAGGGCTGGTTCCTTAAAGCCTTATCTCAAGGGGGCAAGTAGATTTTATTAAAGTCGATCGCTCTAGCTCTTCTAGTGTATGCCATGTCGGTCTTTAGACTCCCTAAGGACCTCTGTGATAGATTAACTAGTGCTATGGTTGAGTTCTGGTGGAGTAATGGCGCTAATAAAAAGAAGATAGCCTGGGTCTCTTGGCAACGCCTCTGTAAACGCAAAGAAGAAGGTGGTATGGGCTTCCACGACATCAGTAGTTTCAACCAGGCGTTGTTGGCTAAACAAGCGTGACGCATACTGCAAAGACCTAACTCCTTGGTTGCTAGGGTCCTTAAAAGTCAATACTGGAGAAATGGTTCTTTCATGGATTGTGGGGAAGGTACGCGTCCTTCGTATGCTTGGCGAAGCATACTTCATGGTAGGGAGTTACTAGCTAAAGGCTTGGTCAAGAGAATAGGAAATGGCAACTCAACCAGAGTCTGGTAGGAGAATTGGCTTCAAAATCCTATCCCAAGAGCACCAATGTACAAGCAAGACATCGTTGTGGATCTTACTCTCAATGTTGTAGACCTACTCATTCCCCATACCGGCTTATGGGACACTCATAAACTTAACGAGTTATTTATTGAAGAAGATGCAGCTTCAATTGTAAGTATCAAACCGTTGATCCACAAGGAGGATAGACTATGTTGGGGTTTCACTCGAGAAGGTTCTTATTCATCACAAAGTGGATATAAACTCATTGATACTCTAAAGAATCTGCAGGCACCTGACAACGGTTCACTTCCACCTATTGAGAAAAGCCTCTGGAAAAACATTTGGAAGCTGCAAACAACACCAAAGATTCATCACTTCATCTGGCGAGCTTTGGCAGGTGCTCTGGCTGTAGCTGAACAGCTACGTTATCGAGGGATTCTAGTAGATCGAACATGTAAAGCTTGTGGAGCAGGACATGAGTCAATCTGTCATACTTTGTTCAACTGCCCAACGGCGAGAGATACATGGTCTGCAGCAGGTTTGCCTCTCCCGGAGAGAGGGCTTTCTCAAAACTCTGTTTTCCTCAACATACACCACTTAGTGGCTTGCATCAAAAGCAAGAACTGCTCTATCCAACTTCGATAGAGTATCCCGTGGGTGCTTTGGCAGATTTGGAAAGCTCGCAATGTTCTACTCTTTGAAAAAATCAGAATGGACCCGGCTTCTCTACTGAGGAAGGCTGAGGAAGAGTCCAACATTTGGTTTGAACTGAACTACCCTGACGCTAGATCCTCCGCCCCCAGTACCTCGCTCGGAACTATCACACCTTCTTGGAAGGCACCAACTGATGACATTTTAAAATGTAACATAGCTGCCTCATGGTCTGAATCGTCCCGTAACAGTGGAGCCTCCTGGATCGTAAGGAATTGCAGAGGAAAGGTTTTAATGCATGGCAGGAGATCCTTTTCATCCGTTCAATCCAGAGAACTTGCAGAGCTCTTAGCTATCTATTGGGCCATCGAGAGCATGAATTTCATGCGTAAGGATAAGATCATCTTTGAATCTTCATGCGAGCGCGCAAGATCTTGTTTCCTAACCCCAAGTTCATGCAGTGGAGTCGTGGAACTTGTGGGGAACATTTGTGAGTTGGTACAACAGTTTCAACACTAGTCTTTGGACCATGTTATGGAGGCAAGGAATGTATTAGCACAGAGAATTGCCACTAGTGTAACCGTTGATCATAGATATCAGTACTACATAGCTTCTGGTGGACCTAACTGGTTGAACGACCTAATTGCNCCAAAATTAATCCAAAATTAATCCAAAATTAATCCTTAATTAATCATAATTAACTCTTAATTAATCCCAGATTAATCTATAATTAATCTCATATTAATCTTTAATTAATCCAAGATTAGTACTTAATTAATCATGATTACTCCTTAATTAATCTCAGATTAATTTTCAATTAAACCAAGATTAATTCTTAATTAAACCAAGATTAATCCTTAATTAAACCATGATTATTTCATAGTTAAGATTAGTACTTGTGAACAAGTACTAAGATTAAGATTAACCTCACTTTAACATTTTGATTACTCTTTAGTGTAATTCACAATAAGTAAACACAACACCATTCTTATAAATTTCAGAGACTTTACTAACTTAGCCAATCTCAACATCTATCTAGACTCACCTAAGAGATTAGTCTTGAAACTGGTTTGGACAACACTTGAGTTCCACTTGAACAAGGCTGAATGGACAGGATGGGACTAGCAAAGCTCCACACCTTAGCTGATCAAAACAGAGCAAGGTTCGGTTCAGAACAACAACAATCCGACAGTTTGGTTTAAGCTAAAAAACTTAAATCAATTCAGTTAAGGCTCAGTTCCTCTCATACCAGATCAGATTAGTACAGTTCTATTCAGTTAACAACAGTTTAGGACAAGATCAGACTGAGTTCAGTTAGGTTTAACTCCAATCAATCCATAACAGCTTAGCAAACTGTTTTAAGAGATGGATTCAAACCGAAACTAAACAAGAACTGAACTGTATCATAACTTATACAACTGATCCGACCATGACCTAAGGTAGCCATGAACTGTTCTTATCAGATACTGACTGAGGCAAGGAGACCAAAGCTTTCCAAGAAAACCCAAAGGATTAGATGGCCTGGGCTGATCCTCCTCTCCAAGGTAAGCTTATGGCTGAACTGATCAAAGAGAAAGATCAAGGCCTGATCATAATCTGAACTGAATTAGGTCTAGGGTTTTATTTAAAAATATCACCTTCTGATCTTTCTCAAAGCAACAGACTGAGCTCGGGTTGAAGATTAGATCACCAACAAATTTTTTTCTTGATTTATTTTCCTAATTTTCTCACTGATTTTCCCTTCTTTTTTCTCTCTTTCTCTTTGAAAATTTTGTGGATTTTTCTGAGGTTTCAGAACGTGGTAAAGCAGCTGGAGGAGAGGTTTATATATTTCAGATGGTCTTTGGATGAGTGTCCAGTTGAGGGACCAAAGAAGGGTAAGAGGAGACAGCTAGCAAGCTGCTTCAACATCTGCACCATGCTGTCATTTCCCTCCCATGAAGCAGTTTCCAGCCAATCATAATAATTAAGAGAGGAAGCAAGCACACAGGCAGCTTGTGATTGTCATGTGACATGTACTGAAGAAGCTAGGTATGCAGGCAGGTGCAAGTCATGGGACAGAATAAGTGAACAAACAGGCTGGTGGAGGACATAACTCAGTTCAAAAATTATTTCGGAAGTTGGTTGACAGTTTTAAATAATTTTTCAACCAAATATTCCATGTCTTTGGCTCTCGTCTTGTTCTCCGAAAATCTAGTTCAGCTTAATAAACATTCGACCAAAATATTTAAGACTCGACCAAACTATCAAGGGAAGGTCTTTCGACCACAAGACAGTCTCGTCGAGAAATTTATCTACCCAGTCGATTTTTATTTTTATTAATCCTGGTCGAACCAACTAAAAACTGGTCGAGTGGGATTTTTCTCGACCAAAAATTTATTGGCTCATGAGGGTTATTACATAAGGTGTGGGTGCAGTGCAGGTTAGATCGGAGCTTTGGCAACAACGAATGGTTTAGGCTTTTCCCTCGCTCTCAAACAGAATACAGAACCATGAGAGCCTCTGATCACCGGCCAATCAGAGTTGATTTCATCTATAAACCTGATGATAGAGGCAAAGGTCGTTTCTATTTCGACCAGAGATTGCTGAATAAAGCTGGTATCGAAAAGATAGTGGAGAAGGGTTGGAACGCTACACCTCCGGATGGGAATACACGCCTTACTGATCGCATAAAAAGTTGTCGGAGTGCTTTAGCAAAATGGAAGAGAACACAGAACATGAACGCTCAGAGTAATCTTGATAGATTAACAAAGCTCTTGGAAGCGGAGGTGGCTAAACAATTCCCAAACCATCGGAAGATGATACGCCTTAGGAGTGAACTGGCGGAAGCATATAACCAAAAGGAGCTATTTTGGAGGCAAAAAAAACAGAGAAGAATGGCTCAGAGAAGGAGATAAGAACACATCATTTTTTTCATAATTGCGTCAAGAGTAGGAAGATTAGGAATAAAATTCTTATGCTTCAAAATGACCTTGGAGAGGAATTGTTCTCGGAAGGAGCAAAAGGGGACCTTGCAGCTGAATACTTCCGTGATCTTTTCATGAGTACAAACCCATATGAGATGGAAGCTCTATTTGATGGCTTTGATAGCAGAGCTACAGCTGAGATGAATGAAAAGCTCACAAGATCGGTAACACCTGAGGAGATTAAACAGGCGGCTTTCCACATCAAAGAAACTAGTGCACCGGGTGAGGATAGGCTCACTGGAGCTTTCTATCAGAGATTCTGGCATATAGTTGGTCCAAGCATAACCGAGGAGATTCAGAATTTCTTTAGTTTTGCTGTTATTCCAGAGGAGTGGAATCATACCCAACTTTGGTTACTACCCAAGGTTCCAAATCCCTCGGTGATGAAAGACATGAGACCAATCACTTTATGTTCTGTTCAATACAAAATCATTTCTAAGATCTTGTGTTAACATCTAAAGCAAATACTGCTAAAATTGGTGTCTGATACTCAGGTTGCTTTCGTATCAGAACGTCTCATCTCCGACAACATCATTGTAGCACATGAAATGGTGCATGGTCTTCGTACGAATGAGTCAATAGGCAAACAGTTTATGGCGATCAAACTAATATGTCAAAGGCTTATAATCGAGTTGAATGGGCGTTTTTGGAGACACTACTTGAAAATATGGGCTTTGATCACAAGTGGATACGATGGGTTATGAGTTGCGTGACAACAGTCTCACACACTATTCTATTGAATGGCCAGACACATGGACTTATCAAACCAGAGCGTGGCATCAGACAAGGCGATCCACTATCCCCCTTCTTGTTTATCTTATGTGCTAAGGCCTTGGTTCACGTGCTGAATGTGGCTGAGAAGAATGGGAAACTTCACGGGATCAAGCTGAGCGAAAATGGACCTGTAGTTCACCATCTTCTTTTTGCCGACGATAGCTTGCTGATGTGCAGAGCAGATACAGAAGAAAGCTTGATGATCATGGAATGCTTGAAACAATACGGTGATGCTTCTGGCCAGGAAATCAATAAAATGAAGTCCTCTATTATCTTTGGCGGGAAAATACCTACAGCAAGGAAGGCTGGCATCAAGCGAATCCTGGAAATAGATAAAGAAGGTGGAGATGGAACATATCTAGGTTTACCGGAGTGTTTCCATGGCTCCAAGCAGGAGCTTTTAAACTTTATCCGAGAAAGACTACAAGGGAGGTTGCAGGGCTTGTTCCTTAAAGCCTTATCTCAAGGTGGCAAGGAGATTTTGCTAAAGTCGATGGCTCTAGCACTTCCAGTGTATGCCATGTCTGTTTTTAGACTCCCAAAGGACCTCTGTGATAGGCTCACTAGTGCCATGGTTGAGTTCTGGTGGAGTAATGGTTCTAATAAAAAGAAGATAGTCTGGGTATCTTGGCAACGCCTCTGTAAACGTAAAGAAGAAGGGGGTATGGGTTTCCACGACATTAGTAGTTTCAACCAGGCGTTGTTGGCTAAACAAGCATGGCGCATATTGCAAAGACCTGACTTGTTGGTTGCTAAGGTCCTTAAAAGTAAGTACTGGAGATATGGTTCCTTCATGGAATGTGGGGAAGGTACTCGACCTTTGTATGCTTGGAGAAGCATACTTCATGGCAGAGAGCTACTAGCTAAAGGCTTGGTCAAGAGAATAGGAAATGGTAACTCAACAAGAGTCTGGACGGAAAACTGGCTTCAAAATCCTATTCCAAGAGCACCAATGTACAAGCAGGACATCGTTGTGGATTTAACGCTAAATGTTGCAGACCTTCTCATTCCCCATACCGGCCTATGGGACACTCAGAAACTTGACGAGCTCTTTATTGAAGAAGATGTAGCTTCAATTCTAAGCATCAAACCGCTGATCCACAAGGAGGATAGACTATGTTGGGGTTTCACTCGAGAAGGTTCTTACTCATCACAAAGTGGATACAAACTTATTGATACTCTAAAGAATCTGCAGGTACCTGAGAACGGTTCACTTCCACCTATTGAGAAGAGCCTCTGGAAAAACATTTGGAAGCTGCAAACAACACCAAAGATTCGTCATTTCATCTGGCGAGCTATGGCAGGTACTCTGGCTGTAGCTGAACAATTACGTTATCGACGGATTACTGTAGATCGAACATGTAAAGCTTGTGGAGCAGGACATGAGACAATTTGCCATAATTTGTTCAACTGTCCAACGGCTAGGGATATGTGGTCTGCAGAAGGTTTGCCTCTCCTGGAGAGAGGGCTTTCTCAAAACTCTGTTTTCCTCAACATGCACCATTTAGTGGCTTGCATCAAAAGCAAAAACTGCTCTATTCAACTTCGACAGAGTATTCCTTGGGTGCTTTGGCAGATTTGGAAAGCACGCAATGTTCTAGTCTTTGAAAAAATCATAATGGACCCGGCTTCTATACTGAGAAAGCCTGAGGAAGAGTCCAACATTTGGTTTGAGCTGAAATTCCCTGACGCTAGCTCCTCAGCCCCTAGTAATTCGCTCGGAACTATCACACCATCTTGGAAGGCACCAGCTGATGACATCTTAAAATGTAACATAGCTGCTTCATGGTCTGAATCGTCCCGTAAGAGTGGAGCCTCCTAGATCGTAAGGAATAGCAGAGGAAAGGTTTTAATGCATGGTAGGAGATCATTTTCCTTCGTGCAGTCCAGAGAACTTGCAGAGCTTTCAGCTATCTATTGGGCCATCGAGAGCATGAATTCCATGCGTAAGGATAAGATCATCTTTGAATCTTCATGCGAGTGTGCAAGATCATGTTTCCTAACCCCAAGTTCATGCAGTGGAGCCATGGAACTTGTGGGAAAAATTTGTGATTTGGTACAAAGGTTTCAACACTGGTCTTTGGACCATGTTCTGGAGGCTAGGAATGTGATAGCACAGAGAATTGCCACTAGCGTTGTAAATAAAATATCTTTCTTGTTAAATAATGATGTGTTACAAGAGGATTATATACAGAGCCGTAGAGAGTTCTAGGTATTGACAATTACAGAAACTTCCTAAAGATGATATAGAGAATATTGACATGAATATCGAGTATCCTTAACACGCCCCCTCAAGATGGAGGGGCGGAGACGACTCCAATCTTGTTACAGAGTTCGTGGAAGCGGCTTCGTGGCAGCGGTTTGGTGAGAGCATCAGCCAGCTGATCTCGGGTGTTGACGTGTGAGACACGAAGCATTCCATGTTGAATCTGACCACGGATGAAGTGGTAATCAAGTGCTACATGTTTCATTCTGGAGTGGAACACTGGGTTGTGACAGAGAAATGTAGCACCGAGATTATCGCAGTAGATGGCCGGTGGAGCAGTAAGAGAGATGCCAAGTTCAGTTAGTAGATTGCAAATCCATCGAATCTCAGCAGAAGTATTCGCAACAGAGCGGTATTCTGCTTCAGTGCTCGATCTGGCAACACCAGACTGTTTCTTTGAGGACCATGCGACCGGTGTCTTACCTAAATACACAATGTGGGCATTGGTAGAGACATAGTCGTCCGAATCGCCTGCCCAATCAGCGTCACTGAAGGCATGAAGACAGAGTGGGTTGGTCGCAGAGAAGTAAATACCATGGGCTGGTGTAGCTTGCAGATATCGCAGTATTCGTTTTGCAGCCTGCAAGTGGGCATCAGTTGGACGGTGCATAAATTGAGATAACCTGTTAACTGCATACGAGATATCCGGTCGCGTGAATTGCAGGTACTGAAGACTCCCAACCAGTTTGCGAAAAGGAGTAGGATCAGAGAGAGCAACACCTGAGGTAAGCGTGAGTTTGGGTGACGACGCCATAGGTGTACTAACAGGTTTGGCCTCCGTCATGTTGAACTGATGTAGGACGTCGAGTATGTATTTGCGTTGAGACAAGTGGAGTCCCTTAGCAGTTCGGTGAGCCTCAATACCCAAAAAATAATTTAGATCCTCCGCATCTTTGACAGAGAAATGATCAGCAAGAAGCTTTAGAATCCTGGCAATAGCTGGTTTGCTGTTTCCTGTTATCAGAATGTCATCAACATAAACTAGAAGATAGATAACTTCGTTACCAGTGCAGAGGATAAACATGGACGTGTCTGACAATGAGTTCTTGAAGCCGAGAGTCAGAAGAAAGGTTTTGAGCTCTAAGTACCAGGCACGAGGGGCCTGTTTGAGACCATAAACCGCTTTCTTTAGTCGACACACATGTGACGGTTTGTCAGGATCAACGAAACCGGGCGGTTGCTCCATGTATACTTCCTCAGACAGAGTTCCCTGTAGAAAGGCGTTGTTGACGTCGAGCTGTTGAATCGGCCATGAGCGAGAGACAACAATGTCGAGTATTATCCGGATTGTCGTCGACTTTATCACTGGACTGAACGTAGTCGTGTAGTCACGTCCGTATTGTTTATTGTAGCCTTTTGCTACCAAACGCAATTCGCAGTTGCGGTGTTCACCATTGGGCCAGAATTTATTCTTGTAGAGCCAGCGACACCCCACAATATTCTGATGAGGCATGCGAGGGACCAGATCAAAGGTTTGGTTTCGAGCAAACGCGTCCATCTCTGTCGACATCGAGCCTCTCCACCGTTTGTCTGATAACGCTTGATTCATAGTTCTGGGCTCAGGGGGGTGAATATGGGTGAGTTTGACTGAGAGGTTGAGTTTGGATTTGGGTTTGGTGATATTGTTTTTCCGGCGAGTGGTCATCGGGTGATGATTGACGTTTGGTTCGGTGGTCGTTTGTGGACGGGAGGAGGAAGACGAAGTTTGGGTTGTTTGGTTTGTTGGGCCTGGGTGAGGTTGTTGTTGGGCCGTTGAAGGAAGGTTTTCATGGGCTGTAGCATTGGGATTAGGTTGGGCCGTGGGAGAAGGATGTTGGGCTTGTGAGGGTTGTGACGTGTTTGTCGTACATGCCCTTGTAATTGCATCATTGTCGTTGTCCGTTGTCTCTTCCAACCTCGTTCCAGATGAAGAACCTTGCTCCGGTGTCCCTGACGGCGGCAAAGAGGAGTCGACGAGTGGCTGTCGGATTGGGATGAAGGTGTGGGGTTGATGGTTTGGTGGTGATTGTGAGGTTTGAGAGGCAGACGAGGTCGGGATTTTGGTTTGAAACGGGAAGACATGTTCATCGAAGGTTACATGCCTAGAGGTGTAGATCCTGCCTGAGCTTCGCTGTAAGCAGAGGTATGCGCTCTGGGTGAGTGAGTAGCCCAAGAACACACACGGGGTTGATCGATTCTCAAGTTTGTGGGTTGTGTAGGGTCTGAGCCATGGGAAGCAGAGACATCCAAAGACCTTGAGCCTGTCGTAATTAGGGGTTCCGCCAAGAAGTTTAGTGAATGGAGACGTCATGTTGAGCACTAGAGTGGGAAGACGGTTGATCAAATAGACTGAGGCGGCAAAGGCATATGTCCAATAGGTGTTCGGTATTCCAGCATGGGTTAAGAGGGTGAGGCCTGTCTCAACGATGTGCCTGTGTTTGCGTTCTGAGACACCGTTGTGCTCAGGTGTGTGGGGGGGGGGAGGTGAGGTGTGAGATGCCAGCGGTGGAGAGGAGAGATTTGAGAGCAATGTATTCGCCGCCGTTGTCGGAGTAGAGCGTCTGAATCTTATGACCGAAGCGGTTCTCAACTAGCGCCTTGAAGGAGGTGAAGATGTCTCGTACTTGAGACTTGAACTTCATCGGATACAGCCACGAGTATCTCGTGAAGTGATCGACGAAGACAACGTAATACTTGTAGTTGTCTACTGAAGTGACAGGGGAGGTCCAGACATCAGTGAAGATAATTTGCAATGGTTTCGTTGAGGTAATAGACGTTTGGGAGAAAGGTAATTTGTGGGTTTTATTAATTGAACAGTCTGAGCACAAAGAAGGCAGAGACGAAGTTGTAAAGGGTACGGAAAAAAAAAAAACAATAGTGTTTAAAACTGAAGCAGAGGGATGGCCGAGGCGATTATGCCAGTCTTTGAGAGTGGGTTTGGGTTTGGTGGTGGCGAAGAAGGACTGAAGGGTGGTTGGGGAGACTGGCCACTCGTACAACTCATCCTTAGTTTTGCCGTGGAGCAACGGGACACCCGAGTATAGATCCTTCACCTGAAAATGAGCAGGGAATAATTCAACAGAAACTTTATTAGCATTGCACAGGCGATAGACGGATATTAGGTTTTTGTGGATATTAGGAACACATAGAACATTATTGAGGGTAAGAAGTTTGGAGGATGAGTTCAGAGAAAGTGAACCAGTATGTGTTATCNAGAGTATCCCGTGGGTGCTTTGGCAGATTTGGAAAGCTCGCAATGTTCTACTCTTTGAAAAAATCAGAATGGACCCGGCTTCTCTACTGAGGAAGGCTGAGGAAGAGTCCAACATTTGGTTTGAACTGAACTACCCTGACGCTAGATCCTCCGCCCCCAGTACCTCGCTCGGAACTATCACACCTTCTTGGAAGGCACCAACTGATGACATTTTAAAATGTAACATAGCTGCCTCATGGTCTGAATCGTCCCGTAACAGTGGAGCCTCCTGGATCGTAAGGAATTGCAGAGGAAAGGTTTTAATGCATGGCAGGAGATCCTTTTCATCCGTTCAATCCAGAGAACTTGCAGAGCTCTTAGCTATCTATTGGGCCATCGAGAGCATGAATTTCATGCGTAAGGATAAGATCATCTTTGAATCTTCATGCGAGCGCGCAAGATCTTGTTTCCTAACCCCAAGTTCATGCAGTGGAGTCGTGGAACTTGTGGGGAACATTTGTGAGTTGGTACAACAGTTTCAACACTAGTCTTTGGACCATGTTATGGAGGCAAGGAATGTATTAGCACAGAGAATTGCCACTAGTGTAACCGTTGATCATAGATATCAGTACTACATAGCTTCTGGTGGACCTAACTGGTTGAACGACCTAATTGCGTATGAAGCAAGGAACGCTGCTCCACCTTCGTAAATGGAAACACCACTGTCTCACTTCCATTTGTGTAGTGAGTGGTTTTTTAGGGTGTTTTGTCTTCGTGACAACCATTTTTTCATGTTTTATCTACCTTCCTACTGGTATGGTTTCTTATTTCCCCTTTGGTATTGATAATTTGTTTTGATCGTTGCCATAGGGCTTAATAATACCCAGCGTTATAAAAAAACTCTGAAATTTTTAGAAAATAGTTTACCAAATCACCTACAGATTTTATTTAAATTTTTAAACTTTAACTAAAATCACTCAAATAACTTCAAAATTCACTTAAATCCCACCAAAATTAAAACACTCCACAACTCCTTAAAATACTCAGTCCAATACACCCCCTTAGTTATTTCTGGTATTTGTTTGATTTTGGGTATTTTTGTGTTTTGATTTTTTGGCTTTTTGGATTCTTTAGATCTTTTTGTCCTAAATACTCGAACCGAGCTAGACTCATTACTTAGCCAAATTACATAGTAAATTTTATAGATACTTGAATTATTGACTCAAACTGACATGAAACTAAAAGGAACCGATTTGAGAAAAAAAAAATTCAAATACCTAGTTGGATATAAATGTCCAAGACCCAAAGAACTTGGACCTGAAAGAAACCGATTTATATTTGACACGAAGACCCGAATGCCCAAATCTAACATTTCATTATATTTTTGTGCATTTTATAAAAGTTACATTTGTTCAATTGGTGAAACTTAAGATTTATTTGAGAGGTTTTTGGTTAATTTAATAGTATAGATTTGTAGGTTTTTTTGTTGAGCAGTAAAAAAAAAGATTTGTTGGGTTTTTGATAATTTTAAACTTATCTTAAATACTAAATTTTTATTTATCAATAAAATAAAATGAACATAATATATAATTTTTAAATTTATCTTAATTATAAAGTTAATGAGACATATTTAGAGAAGAGTATAATAAATTGTATGTGATATTATATTTTTGTGAACCAAATTTATGTGGTCGTATATATATGGTATAATCGTTTACAAAAAGATATGAGTCCAATAAATAAAAGCTTTGACTAAATGNGGGTCCAAACAATTTTTTTAAGTAGATTTATTAAAATTCATTCCATTTTAATAGTACTGATATAATAATTACGAAACTATTGATATGAAACACACGTTTACGTTTAGCTAAAGAGTCAAACATATGGCTTTTCTTTGATTTAGTTATGTAACACATGTTTAAGCTATAAAGTCAATTAAGAAAAAAAAAACCAAAGAAAATTATTTTTCAAGCAAACCATGGTTTGCAAAACATGGTCTTATATGAAAATTGAGTTGTGTTTCTAAAAATTCATCTCAATTATATATCGTTAGGAAATATTCAATAAGAAAACCATTGGTTGAATATGAAAATCTAGTTGCGTTAGTGGTGGTTCATCTAAACCGGATTGACGTGATCTATTTTCTAACCGGATTTATCTAATATGATTTCTTTAATATCACCCTTATAATAAGTTGGTCTACTTGGTAACGTGTGAGTGTCATTTTTTGTAATTGTTCGATAAAATAAAGGGTAAATATCAATTTGAGGTGAGGATGCATGTAGTGTTGCCACCTCAGTAATGGTATGACCGTAAATAAAATACAAATTAAAGGTTACCTTTTTAAAATGTTTCTCAAATAATAAGAAAGGGATTTTGGAACTGATTATTTTAGGTTTCTAAAAAGTTTTCATTAACCGTGTCAACCAGTTGACTCACATACCGTACAATCAAGCCTAAATCAAACTCATACCAACCCATGTTTTACCCCTGGTCGACCCGGTTATGTAATTATAGCTATGCATGATATTTTACCCGGACCTGATAATCCAAACCAGAACAATTTGAAAATACAGGTTTGGTTCGGAGGTATATGATAAAATACCTATTGGGTATTTTGTTTATCTGAAGATCTCACTTTGGGTTTTGATTCTACTCGAGATTCGATTGGATATCCGAAGTTTCTAAAAATTTTGTATATATCAAGTACATGTATCATGGGTATACATTTCAATACAAATATATTTTCCCGAGTTTTGGATTCGGTTTTTCGAATATAATTTTGCGTTTATGTAAAATTTTGGAGTTTTAGAAAAATATCGCGGTTATTCGGCTAAAATTGCAAGTGTCCAAGTCGGGTTTCACACAAAATTAGTGTATTTTCAGATATTCAAATATTTTCGGGTATTTGGGTTTTGATATTTTTCAAGTCTTTGAGTATTTTTTCGGATCCTAGATATCCGAACCGACCTAAATCCAAACATATAACCGATATTTACCGGTTCTTTACATGTATTTCGTTTTGTGACATTAAACGACTTTAACCCGGTTGGAACTTACCTGAACCGAAAAATTTTAAGTAACTATATTGATCCAAATATCTTATCCAAAAAATCCGGATTTGAGTAGAACCTACCAAAATCCGATTCAGAGATCCGAATGTCCATACCTAATTATAGCAGTTCACTATGCTGACAATTAGCTCGAGTCAGTCAGCTTTGGTCTCAAAATCAAGTTTCTGTTTATGTTATCGAAAGTGTAACTTGAATGACTGATTACTGTAATTACAACGGCTCTGAAATGTAGGTTGGATTTTGTATGTTATAAGTTATAAGTGGATTATACATGATGTAGTCAGATTTGTTCATGATACATGCAGGTTTGCACACTGTAAAGTTATATATGCTGTAATAGAATTTATACATATAGTAGTTAGCTAGGATGTTCCAGATACTCGGGTCCATAGTCTCCCTAGCTTTAGAATCAGCCTTGAATTATAGTCCTTATGGTGTCCCACAAATAGCTGGATCGTTATACATTACAGACACATGCTATAATCTTAACTTATGCATGCTATAGCTGGATCGTTATGCATGTTACAGTCGAATATAAACATATTAATTACAGATGCATACAAACTAGTTGGACTAGTTTTTGGTATATAGCCATCTTTAAACATACTAGTTGGATCTATACATATTGTTGGTTAACCAAAAAAAGGTTCCATGCATAGGTCCACAATCTTCTCGAACAAATTCATATAGTCTTTTGACTCTTTTCCATGTTGCCTTTACTAAACAACCATCTACACAACACCTCAACTTCACCAATTGATGATCATGTTAAAGGCCACCTACCATGCCAACCAATCTCATCAAAGAATTGCCACTCTACTATTCTTGTTCTAAATCAAGAAATGTCTCAACCCAATTTTCTAACACCTCGTTCTGTATTCTTTGCAATAAAGTTAACATCTTCTTACTAAAAAGATGGAGACTTTATTTTGATGCTACCATACGAAATCCGAATACAGTCCGACTCCTTGTGCTTAGATATCTTCCTTCTTTTTATGATAAAGTAATTGTTAAAATGGGTTACGCATGTTCAAATTTCTCAGTGGTGTTAGCTGCAATTATTTGAAATGACATTACTTCCTTTTACTAAGGCATTATATGCGAACAAAACACTTTTCTAGCAGCTTTTGACCAACCATCTTTATATTTTCAAACTATATTTTTAAAACATTAATTTCCTAAATATACCAAAAGAATATTGAAATCGAACTATCTTCTATCTATTTAGATTTTAGTATATGATTTTGTTTGGTAGAATCTTAAACTAGTCACAAAATATGCATTTGGTACTATTTTACTATTTTTTTTCTTTTGCAAACATTACTTATCATCAAGAATGGTTATTGCACGAGCTAGGCCGAGTGTTTCATTTCACTTCATCTAATCTCATTATATGTCAACTAAGGAACTCATATTAGTCTACGACTACGTTATGAACCAAAAGGAATTCTATTTTACAAGATTTCCAAAGGATCTTCCAAAATTTTCAAAATCTCAAAAAACCAAAAAAAATCTGTTTTGAATATCTGAGTACAAAAGATCAGAAAATTAAACCGGAACAAAAGCTAATTCTATCAATCTAAACCGTGAGACCTTTAACATATCCATGCAACTCGTTGAAGTGCATCTTGAATCATTCCTGTTGTGGCTATTTTTGTCCCTTTATGCTGCAACCAACATTAAAATATATATCAGTTTCGGTTTACTCGCATTCCGGTTGGGTAACATAAATTTAGCTTGTGTAAATGGATGTACCTTGCAATTGACAGTTAAACACAATAACCCATCCCCGGTTGAGGACTGTACCGAGTGAGAATCCAAATTGAGGTCACTAATAACATCCATTATCTCAAGCAATATCCCTTCTCTCCAAGCACACCTAAGCTCAATAACCACCTCATTGCCAAACGAACCGATCCTCAAATTATCGGTTAGACCAGCATAACCGGTATCAGCCGGTTCATCTTCTCCCATACCACTCTCCTTCCTCTTGTTGTTCAAACAATTAGCCGAGGCGCTTTCATCTTCACCATCCGGTTTCTTCCTCTTCATAGCCATTCGCATTTCTGTATCGATAGATTCTCTGCAAGATTCCAATTCTTGAACCCGTCTTTGCAGTTCTTGAAGATACTCAATCGTATCATCAAGAATCGACACCTTATCGATCTGAAGAAACCACATGAGATAAGATTACTTCCCTTGAAAACATAATAGTTTTAACATGCACATACAAAAACACTATTTGAAGCAAAATTGATGGATTAGGTTACCTTACTAATCGAAGGAATCATTGATCTCAACGTCATGAACCGATCATTCAATTTCTCACGGCGTTTCCTCTCGGACAAGGCGTGGTTCGCGGTTTCATCTCCAACCTTATAACCGCTATCTTCGGGTGTGTCCTTTTGGTGCATCCGAGGAACCTCAAAAACAATTTTCTTTAACATGTTTTGTGACTTCTCTCCAAACGATTTTGCAGACGATGATGATGACCTCCTCCACCGCGTGAAACTTGACCGCTTATCCAAGTTATGAAACTGCGGTCCAAGAACTAGCTGATGTGTTGTTTTGAAAATCGTCGAGATCACGCCTTGGTAATGAGCATCATCGTCCATGTTTACACGGTTACTCTGTTCTTGAATCTGACCTAACCTTTGACTCTTACTCTTTCTTGGGCCGCAAGAAACTCTCCCAGTTGCTCCAACAAACGTCTGAGAAACGCAGTCGCTGGAATTAAGCGGTTGGTGAAGGCAGTTACTGAGTTCTTCACCCACAAATTGCCAGCTCTGTACGTGAGATGCACCACCACCGTTGATGAACGAATCATGATCATCTGGTTCTTGCTCATACACGCTTGTAGAAGTTGTCGGAAAAGCTTCAGTTCCGAACACTGGAATGTATTTATCGTTGCTTAAAGGATCGAAAATTTCTTGATAATCGGATCTCGTTGATAAAGTTCCATGAGGAGCTTCAAGGAACAATGTCTTCACGCATTGTATCACGTTTAAGTTCTCTGCAACCTAAAATAATTTTTTTTAAAAGACAATAAATTAGCCCTTTTAACTTTCATTATTCACTATTAAACGCTGGAAATGTACAGCTTTATGACAATATTGATTAGAAATGTCGGAGAAATTAAACCTTTTGTCAGATGGGACTTTTTCTGTCCTATTTTTATTTATCTAATCAATGTAAATTATAAATATGTTGTTTAATATACATGCTAGAAATACCTTTACCTTTTGTGCTAATTTTTGATAGATAAAAAAATAATAGGATTATGTATCCTGTTTTTTTTTTTTTTTTTGCTAAAGGATTATGTATCCTGTTGATTGGTGTGATCTCCTAATGCGTCGAAACGGCTGAGTTTTATAGGATAAATATAAAAATATTGGCTTACATGTTCGGTCGTGCCGATCTCAAGAACTCCTCCAAGAAATGGGAAGCAAACCACTGTCAAAAGCGAAGCACTCTTAAAAGAGCGAAAGCAGCGCCACATGGAAAAGCGTTTTAGTTATAGCGTTTCCAGTTGAAAACAGAAACTACTCAAGAACTTACTTTTGCGAGAAGAGAGCGAGTGAAGACTTTGCTATCGGCGGTATGAGCGTTACATAGCCATATTGGTTGCCCGTTCGCCAACGCTCCTCCGGGAATTCTATAATAATAAAAAGACATTTTTTTTAAATCATTTTATGTTTTATTCTTAATCGGCCGGGCGAAAAAAATGCTTATATACATCATCATTTATAACTCATGCTAAGGTTGATACTTTGTAAAAAACACAAACGTAAAAACATTGCGTTTGTAACAATCAAACTCGTCCATGTCGGAATAAGTGGAAGATGAGAACTGAAGGAGACATGATAATAAAGGATGTTTGTCTTTTTGTTAGACAAAATCAAAGTACTCTTAATTATAATTAAGTTTGATTAATCATAATTCATAGCTATACGAAATTACATTGATCTTTGAAATTTTGCAATAGCATACATTTTCTGTCAGTTTTGTAAGTAGAAATATAGTACATAATTTTAAAAAAATATATATAGTACATAAAATTTTTTTATCAAAAAGTACGATACATGTTTTGAAGTTGTTTTTTTTTTTAAATGGTTTAATTAGTAATGGATTATAAGATTAAAGACGGAATTACCCTTCACCAATGTCGAAGACGAAAGACATGCATACTAAGTAAAACCACTCAGTGTCGGTGAGATCTTCCGGAGAGAGAGAGGCGGCGGAAGCCCGTCTAGTGACCTGAGAACCACAGGAAGTTGAAGATTCCGCGAGGGAGAGAGATTCGTAAAGCTCTCTAAGCTGCTCACTTCTCTCAAGACCCAACTGGTCAGCTTTGACTTGCGATGCTTGAACCGTCTTCCTCGTCTTAATGTCTCCATTGTAGTATCCATCTCCCCATTCCAACAGTCTTTTTTTTAACCCACAACATACAGATAAAATTTGAAAATGAGAAAGATTGAATGTTGAAATGAGCCCATAATTAGTTTTTTTTTTCTCAGTTCTTGATTAGAAACAACAATGTCTCAAGTATTGTGGAGAAAGCCAAGAAAACTTTAAACTTAGAGAAAAAAGGGTAAAGATTAGGAGATGTACCCTGGTTGAGAAGAAGAGACAGACCAAAAGATTCCGTAACTCCATTGAATGTTTCGAACTGAAATAGCGAGGTGCTTCTTTAGATTTTCCGGCACCATTCTGTTTTCTACAGCAGCCATTATTTGTAGACAAGGAAAAAAGCAGAATGGAATTATAGGGTTTGACTTATGAGTCGGTGATTTTTACATGACACTGGTTCAGTTCGGGAAGGAAGAAGACAACAAAGCCCCATAACATTTATCTTGAACCTTCTAGATACGGGAAGAATAATAAAAAAAAAAACTTAAAATAATATTTTTTATATTTGAAAGTTACTATTGTTATGGTTGAATTGAGATTTGAGTCGAGAGAGAAAGGACGGTCTCGGAATCTCTTTATGGATACTTAAATACACTGTTATATTATCATAGAATACATAAATTTACGAGGATTTTTTTAATAGTTTTGGAAAAAAATAAGTGGTAAAGAAAAAATAGCAGGAGTGTTGTTTTTCCAGTGGCTTTAAACTTTGGGAATTAGCTTAACTCCCAACTTTATATGATCATCGGTTGTGTAACTTGGTTCATGTTCAATATAATCTTCTAGACGATAAAGAAACAAAAAAGTGGGTACTTACCCTTCGGTTGAATATTGTGCCCCTAGCATCACTCTCTTTTTGTATTTTATTCGTCAAAAGAAAATTAAGTTGTTCTCTCTATTTGTACTATAATTTTGAGTGGAAGTTATAAATTCTAAATTAAGTAGAAGGAAACTTACACTATCTATATTAATCAACACACGTGTTGTGACAACCCGTCCTGCGGATCCCAAATTTCACAGCGCTGCAGCGCATCGATTCTAACCCCTCACCGTGGAAGGAACTGTCTCCACATCCACCGGTAAGTTATTGATGCGCTTGGCGTTACTCGAACCCAAGACCTCACTCTTTAACAACTCTTCACAAGACAAGTTGTCACCAATTGAACTGCAACTTGGATTCGAGTAACGCCAAGCGCATCAATAACCTACCGGTGGATGTGGAGGCAGTTCCTCCCACGGTGAGGGGTTAGGGTCGATGCGCTGCAGCGCTGTGAAATCTGGAGTCCGCAGGACGGGTTGTCACATAAAAAGTCAACTTTTTTTTTGTGACAACCCGTTCTGCGGACCCCAGATTTCACAGCGCTGCAGCGCACCGAC
>QGKV02000759.1:7077092-7095965 GCA_003260655.2 Brassica cretica | reverse complement strand
GTCCGCAGGACGGGTTGTCACATAAAAAGTCAACTTTTTTTTTGTGACAACCCGTTCTGCGGACCCCAGATTTCACAGCGCTGCAGCGCACCGACCCTAACCTCTCACCGTGGGAGGAACTGCCTCCACATCCACCGGTAGGTTATTGATGCGCTTGGTGTTACTCGAACCCAATACCTCACCCTTTAACAACTCTCCACAAGACAAATTGTCACCAATTGAATTGTAACGCCCCGACCGCCCACGGCTAATGGGCCGCCCTCGCCCGTTCTCTCGGTCTGTGGGCCCCATCCCGTTCCAGCGATCTGTCCGTTAATTTTTCCAAGGCTCGAAATCATTGTTTACTGACCCTGCAATCACCCCCGACCTTTTCATGTGCTTTGGTCTCACTCGCACGCTATCGCGAATCACTTCCCGATAGGTCACCCAATCCTTCCACTACTCTAGCTCAAGCACGCTTAACTCTGGAGTTCTTTCAGGATGTGCTCCGAAAAAGGTAAGTCAACTTTGGTGACATAGGTAGCCAAATCAATTCTCTTAAGCCTTTTCACATATCACAACTCGGGATGTTACAATTCACCTCCTCTCAAAGAACGCAACGTCCTCGTTGCGGCCCACGACAGGTCTCAAGACGCCTCTCAGGTCAGAACTGAGATGGCTAACCAGCTCTGATACCATTTGTAACGCCCCGACCGCCCACGGCTAATGGGCCGCTCTCGTCCGCTCTCTCGGCCCGTGGGCCCCATTCCGTTCCAGCGATCGATCTGTTAATTTTTCCAAGGCTCAAAATCATTGTTTACTGACCCTGCAATCACCCCCCGACCTTTTTCTGTGCTTTGGTCTCACTCGCACGCTATCGCGAATCACTTCCCGATAGGTCACCCATCCTTCCACTACTCCAGCTCAAGCACGCTTAACTCTGGAGTTCTTTCAGGATGTGCTCCAGAAAAAGGTAAGTCAACTTTTGTGACATAGGTAGCCAAATCAATTCTCTTAGCCTTTTCACATATCACAACTCAGGATGTTACACTTGCTTACCCATTATTGGTTTATGGATGAAACTTAACATTAAATCAAAACAGGTGTGATCGTCTTTTGGTTTTAACATGGTATACGCGAGTTAGATTTGATCTTAATTTATTAGTGATCGATCGTGGTTTTATTGACCACGATCTGTAAGTGGTTCAAATACGATATATTATGTGTCATAGAATACAGTATAATTTAGTTCAAAGTAGTGCAAAAACCGTAATTTTAAAGAACGTATTAAAAACCCATATCAAAATATAATCAGATTTAAAATAATATATAAAGGACATTGACCAATCTAATTAGTATCATAATTCATAAATAAAACATTCATATAAAATCCAACCAAGCCCTATTTTTGCCAACAACGGTTGATTGTTATGAGTCCAATATATATACAAGGGAAAATTGTTTTTTTAGCAAAAAAATGGTAACTATGTTCTTTTAAACTAAAATCTATTTTGTGTCATTTTTATCTATAATACCTTTTAATATTTTTCAAAATATATTTAATAAATAGTTGTACAAACAAAAAAAATTGGAAAAATAGTAACTATTGATAAAATACCTATATGAACTTAATGGTATTTTTTTCGGTTCTAAAAATTTTTAAATCATAATTTTCAGATCCTGTTCTAAATAAAGTAGAAATGACATTCTACGAAGTAGAAAACAAAATCCACTTTTTTCATTGAATCTACAATGTTTAGAATATGTGATCTACGTAAATAAGAATATTCTAAAAATATTTAGAATACACATTCCGCGCTTAACCTACCGATCAAAAATCTGCAAAAATCAAAATCTACACATTAATATAAATCTAAAACACGTAGAAATCGGCTTCTACAGATTTACTGTAAATCTAAAACATGTAGAAATCAAAATCTACACATTGCTATAATTCTAAAAAACCTGTAGAAACCGATTTCTACAGATTACATGTATTCTACAGATAAGAAATCAGTTCCGAAAAATATGGAAAACAAATATTTGGAAATATTCACTTTCATATTTTGAAAAAATCGATTTAAAAAAAAAACAAAAAACGAAAAAAAAACGTGTTAACCTTCTTCTCACGCCGTCTTCTATATTTCATTGATTGTTCACAAAATTTTCACATTATTTCTACCGTGATTCATATCTATGCTTTGGTGTTTGGGAATTGGTTGTAGCTTCAGGTTGGAATACTTACCTGGGCCCAGGATCGATCGATCTGTAATTCGAGATCGGTCGATCTGTATGAAATCGACCTTTGCCGATCGAGTGAAATAGACCAGGTCGATCAGTATATGCTCAGCGTTCTTTTTGTTCTGCATAATGATCAGAATCGATCGATCCGTTCGACTTTGTAATTTCGGATCGATCGGTCTCGCTTGATCGAACCCATTATTTATTATATTTAAAAATTACAATTTTAAGGGCATTATTGTCATTTTGATAATAATTAGTCTAATAAAACATAAAATATATGGAATTAGTCTAAAAGATATAGTTATCATTTCTTTGCTCTAAAAAAACAATTTTCCCTCTATACAAAGCCTTTTATAAAAAAAGTCCAATATATACACAAGAAAATATAAATGCTGGTAGTTTTTTTCTTAAAATATAACTGATTTTAATGGCTACACACGACGAAGAACACGAAATTTAAGGTTATACCTCGAGGATCTCCCGGGAAACAGACAAACAAGCTTGCATTTCATAATTTATTTATGTTCTTGTAATAGTTTCTGCATTGATTTCGAATGTTAACAGGTCGAATTTACATGCTCAAATTAAAAAAAAAGTAGAATTTTTAGTTATTTGCGATTCTGTTCCATGCAAATAAAGAAAAAGAAAAATCTCATATAATTTATATCCTATTAGGTTAAATATTTTCAAAATGGCAATATTACCCTTAATTTCAATTAAAATTCGAAATTACAATTAATAAAACAATTGTTAAATATTAAAATATAATTTTTAAATAAAATAATTAAAAGATATTAAAAATTCCCAAAAATATATAATATTGCAATATACATTTTTGTTTGGTCGTGGACATATCATGTGCCCAATATAATTGTTCTATTAATAATTAAACATATGTTTACTTTTTATTATTTATTTATTTGATGTCTAAATATTTGCATTATTTTTTCAACAAACGAATTATACACTCATTGTTATGCAATATTTGAAACCAAAAATATATAATATTGCATTTATATTAACTCTTACTTACAAGGATGCTTTATATAATAAAAAAAAATCTCTAATCCATCTGACTTTATACGTAATTTCATAACATATTTTAACAATTATATACTACATTAAACAACTTTATTATAAAAAGATGATAGAAATATTATGTTATCAATAACATAAAATTTCATATTAATCCTATTAGCATTGAAAAATTTTTAATTGAAAAATATATAATAAATATAAATTAAATGATCAATTTTTGTATATTTAATAGCATGATAATATTTATAAATTTTTATATAAAAAATTCAAAGAAATATTTAATATTTAGATAAATTTTTATTGAGTATATTTTATTTTTAGTTTAAAGAGTTTATAAACAGAAATCAATATATATGCATAAATCACTGGTTTAAAAAGAAAATGATTTAATAAATAAAGAAACCGAATAATTCCAAATATTCTCTTTCCATATTTTTGGAACTGATTATACTTATTCGTAGAATTTGTATTATACGATATGTAGAACACAATAAACATGTTTGAAATCAATTTCTACTAGTTTTAGATTTATAGTAATGTGTAGATTCTAATTTCTACAAGTTTTAGATTTATAGTAATGTGTAGATTCTGAATTCTACAGATTTTAGAACAATAGGTTAAGCGCGAAATGTGTTTTCTAAATATTTTTAGATTACGATTATTTAGGTAGATCACATATTCTATACATATTAGATTCAATGAAAAAAAGTGAATTACATTTTCTAATGTGTGGAATGTTAATTTTACTTTTTGTAGAACAAAATATGAAATTATGATTTAAACATTTTTAGAACTTGAAAAAAATACCAATAAATTGATATAAGTTTTTCATCGGTAGTTACTATTTTTTGAATTTTTTTTTGTTTGTAAAACTATTTATTTAATTTATTTTGGAAAATACTAAAAGGTATTAAAGGAAAAAGTGGTAAAAAAAATTAATTTAATAGGATATAGTTATTATTTTTTTGGTCTAAAAAAAAATTTGTCCAAAAAAAAAAGTTATATACATTGAGTCGGGAAGAGAATCAAACAACGTTAAGTGATTGTATGAATTAGATTTGACAAAAATGTATTTAAATGAGATATTTAAAACACTGGAAGAAATCAAGAGCTATTTATTACCGTAAGCTATAGTATGTTTTTAATAAAATCTTCGCAACTCCCAAAATAATCACCCCTAACTAGGACTACTTGTCGTGTCTGAGCCTTGAAAGAGGAGTATATGGCTTTGTTTGTTTTTATTTATTTCTTGTATATGATTACACGTACAACTTTTTTTTCTCATTTGATTTTAAATATTTAATGTATTTGAATTAACACACTGATAATCATATATAATCTGTTAGAGGTTCTCGGACTAATTAATGCCGTACTTGTCAGTCACATTTAAGCGCATGATATCAATGATTTAGATGTAAAAAAAAATAACGATGGTTGATATGTTCTTACTTATGTTTTCAGTAATTTCCTAATACTAACTGATTAATCATAGTTTTGTATGATTGTATGAATATGCATGCCATCAGTGTTATTCGTACACTGTGGTCATCGTGAGCAGACGCAAACATGACTATAGCCTATAATCTCCCCTCCAAAAAGGATCATTTTGACTTCTGTGATAGAGGATTTGACTATAAATAATTATAAATACATACCACACCAATTCCTACTTCCTAGACAATTACAAATGTAAAAGATTTGTTACAATTTAACTATAAAAACAAGTGAAGAGATCAGTTTCTGCGTTATAAATACCAAGGCCAGTGTAAAGATAAAATGATATACTCGAACATTGGATGTAAAAAATATGTGAAGATAAATAAAACATATTTTAGAATGAAAGAGATGCTCGCATTTATTGAGTGGAACAGAGTCTTCGGTTGATTATCGAACAGTCCATTTTTGTGTGGTCCAGTATATTAATTTAGCATTAATAACATTGTCAGCACCAGCCACTCTCTATGATTCTCTCATAAATTATTAAACCAACCAATATAAAACTTAATTACTTTAACCAATTAAGCTTAGCTTGTAATAGTGTGACCACACCTGTATTCGGTTTACTCATTACTATTGGAATATACTATCAAGTGATCGAAGTGACTTAGATCATAGTAAAAGGTACCTTTCACGTAAGTATTTATGCATAATCCACGTAGTCTTATGTTGTTTCATTGTATTTTTGCTTATGCGTACGCAGAGACATTTTAGTATTTTACCATTTAAATGAATATATATATATATATATATATATATATAAGTATATAGGCATAATGTTTTATGTCAGATGGTGCTCTACGCTCGAAACAGTCATGACAACAATCAGTAAAAGTAGTAGCTGCAAGTTGAAAAAAAAGTAGCTACAAATATTACTATATATTTTGTAAAATTAGTTTCATCAAAAGTTTCTGTNAATATATATATATATATATATATATATATATATATAAGTATATAGGCATAATGTTTTATGTCAGATGGTGCTCTACGCTCGAAACAGTCATGACAACAATCAGTAAAAGTAGTAGCTGCAAGTTGAAAAAAAAGTAGCTACAAATATTACTATATATTTTGTAAAATTAGTTTCATCAAAAGTTTCTGTTTTTCTTCATAAGAAAACTGAAGCCTTCATTGTTTGACTATTTGATTTCCGCTAAACTACAGTCCACGTGCATGGTTCCGAAAATTTTGAATTTCATGATTTGATGGATATGATATGGTGTAATTAATTCGAAACTACATTATCTTGCATTTTTATCGCATTAATTAAAAGTTATAATTTTATTAAGAAATTATTCTACTCCACCACTCTTTTGCACGATCTATGGATGATGATAGTGGCGCCACGCATGAACATGGAAAAATAGAAATATGCACATGGCCATTTACATAAAATACGTACGTAAACCATACATTAAAACCCCTTGCAAAGTACCGGTCAGGTCAGTCCAAGTTTGGTTTTACAAGACTCTAAGCTCCAATGGATCAATCATCAAATGATATTTCGTTCTCCTTTGACCTGCGTTTATGATTAGGCCCGGATTTGTATAAAATTGTAAATCATTGACGAAAAAGCTTAACGACTATATTAAAAAGTCATTTTGAATATGTGTCACTCCCTAATGCCATTAGCTTGGAGTCAAACGCCTACCATTTCTCACAACTTTATGAACTAAACCACAATTTAATGTTTTGTTACAAGAAGAAAAAGAACACCACAATATGTTTTTGCTACCTAAGTTTGACAGGATTTTAAAAATATGAAGGTCGTTAATAGTTTTTGTTTAATAGTATCATTAGGACAAACTCAGGACCTCGTTCTATAGTTCCAATGTGACCTCCACATCAAATATAATGGTGGCGGCATTAGATGTTTAACTACATGGTATTTTAAAGGAAAAAAGATTGCTGACTACACGAAGTACTGGTCATCACATATAGCTAACCATGCAAACTAAACTAATATATACCTAGCTACGCGAAGTATATGTTATGCATGGAAACATCCCTCAACTTAATGAAGTTATGTAGTTAACATCATGAGTTTAATTTCATTCATACAAAAAGTGATCTGGATGTCAGAGACCGTTTAAATTTTTCGTTTTTATCAATTAAAATATGATGTACCTGATGGTAATTTAACTAAAATTAGATTTTGATCCGCGTTTGAAAAGTGTAAGAATACTTTTAACAAAATCCGATTTAAAAAATCAATATGTTATACAAAATTTTGATAAGTAGTGTTTTAACATTTTTATTTAGTGTATTTGAAAACTAGATAATTATATTATTTTTATTTATATTAAATATGAAAGTTATATAAGATATTTTAATTTTGTTTTTAATTATTTTAATCTGTTTTATAATTAAATTTTTAATAAAATTTATGTAATTCGTTTGATTAATTGTATAATATATACTTATTTGATCAATTTTTTATTATAAAGCTTAACTGATGTCAGTTTAGTGACTCTAAATTTTTATTTGTTTAATATAAAATTATTTTATTTATATTTTCATTAAAAACTGCATTCATTTAAACTTAGTAAAACTTTCATATTAGATTCTTATTCTTAGATTATTTTTATTCTTAAAAGTATATAATTAATAATTATGTATGCGAGAATATGTTTGGTTTAAATTGACATACAATAAGTTTTAAACAAATAAAATTTTCAACTCAATAAATTGACGTCAAATAAGTTTTATAATTAAAAATTTATCAAATAAGTATATATCACACAATTAATTAAATGAATTACAGAAATTTTGTTAAAAATTAATAAAAAAACAGATTAAAATAATTAAATAATTAAATAATATCTTAAATAACTTTCATATTTAATATAAATAAAGTAATACAATTATATAGTTTTCAAATACAGTAAAATAAAAATGTTAAAACACTTCATATAAAAAATGTTAAAATATATTGATTTTATATAAAAAATTCTTACGCTTTTAAAACGTGCGTTAAAATCTTATTTTGGTTAAATTACGGTCGGGTAGTTCACATTTTAATTGGTGAAACGAGATATTTAAACGGTCTCTGACATTTACATCGGTTTTTAGATGAATGAAATTAAACTCGTGATGTTAGCTACATATCATCATTAAGTTGAGGGATGTTGTCATACATAATATATACTTCGTGTAACTAGGTACACATTAATTTAGTTTGCATGGTTAGCCATGTGATGACCAATACTTCACGTAGCCAATAATCATTTTTCCTATTTTAAATATACATTCAGTTACTATTGAAGTACGGTTAAGCCCAGTTCGTAACTCATGCCTCTCTGGTTTGATCGAAGCTATTCAGATTCATAATTCAAAGCAACTCTAGAGCTGGTTAACCTATTTTTATAACTAGTTATTACATTTCCTCTTAAATCATATAACAAAACTATCATACAAGCTACAAATTTTATCCTAGTAAACAAATATAAGATTAGGGCTCCGACTAGTAACATGTAGTATTAGAGTTGAATTACAGTATGATTTGTAGTCTGATATAACTTGCAGTAAAAAGTATGTGGTAAAAACTATAAATTTATATGGTAAGTTTGCAATAAAATAAAAGTTACCATTTTATCAAAACTTATGACTGGTAACATTTTTTATGTATAAGTTGCAGTATGGATTATGATTAAAAGAATTGAATATATAAACATATAAATAAAATTATTTTAATAAAAACAAATAAACCATTAAGCTATTTTAAAATAAATAAAAATAAAATTTATTTTAAATAAGTATAAGAAGTTTGAAAAAATAATTTTCAGTAAACATTATTTTCTAAGTGTTATAATAACTACTAATACTAATTATTCTAATATCAATAATAAGTTAAATTAAATGAAATAATAATAATAGCATGAACTTTAAATTACAATCCAATAATAGCAAAAAATTATAAATGTTCATTCCAATCATGTTTGTAATCTCATCTCTTATGTTATGTTGTTCATGTATTGGCCATCAGTTATTATTTCTTCTTCTTCAACTCGTCGTCTTTGTTCCTCTTGACCACTGCTATATCTATCTTCAAAATCAGCGTCTGGAATTTTGTGAAGCCTGATGAAATTGTGAAGAACCATTGTAGCATGCACAATCCTATTTTGGGTCTTGATGTCGTAGCGAGGCAAATTGTTAAGGATTTTCTATTTCTTTTTTCAAATTCCTAAATTTTTTTTCAATGACTGAGCGAAGTGATGCATATAATTTGTTGAACAATTCCTTTTGTTCCAAGGAGGACCATCGTCAAATTCCGAAAGATGGTATTATGCTTCCTCTCCTCGGTATGTGACTAGAAATCTTCGTTTATTGGCATATCTAAAATCAAAAAGAAAATATTTACCTATAGGAAGTTTAGGGAATATAGAGTCTCCATCTATTGCATACTGCAACACCAATGAATCATGTGTAGACCCAGATGCACCTAGCCATGCATACGTGAAAATCATGTTTATATCACATTATGTTCAAGCTTGTTTGTCCATGTCTATCCCACTATCCAACCGCATCGTGGGATGTTATTCTCACGGCTCAGTGATACGTCTCTCCCTCGACTACTTTCGTATGGAGCAACACGTGTTTGTTTTCTGTTTGACCGCTTTGATGAACCAATAGGTGACCTTGGAGGAGATTCTAGCTAGTGAAATGGTTTGTGAGTGGTGATGCACGTCAGTTGTATAAATGATATTTGAATCGCTTCCATAATCTTGGGTTTCTAGAACAGACTTATCCCGCTGCTCATTCTCAATTTGTTCAACATATTTTGCATTTTGCACATGAGTTGAGTACATTTACTACTACCCTGACGTCCAAATATGCGCTTCATAAGTTACATGTGCGGGATCCATCCCATTTTCACGGATCATTTTTGCATGTAACATAAATATCAGTAAGAAAGTTTGTTACAAGAATTTTTTGTAAAATATAATTTTGGTAGGATGATGAACAAGTTGAAGGACATACGATTTCAGTTAGTTTAGGGGTTTACGTGGGCCTAATTGGGCCGCATAATCAATATGAATATTATTGTGAATATATCCGACGAATTTATATAAAAAGTTTGGATGGGAAAAAGCGGGAAGAGCCTTTCTGTAGCGAGGGTAGGGCCCACCAAAAACATACAAAACGTAAAGCAAAATCAAACATAAATAAATACTGTAATTATTATTATTTTGTAAAAAGAATTACAGGGAAAAAACATTTTTTTTTCTCTATTTTCCAAGTTGGAACCGTAATTAGGATTTGTTTTTGTCGGAATCTAAAAAAAGAAGAGAGAAAAGAAAGGAGGAAAAGAGTGAGCAAAATCGTGCGACTGGAAATTTCGAATTTCTCATCCGGCGAGGGGATTCAAACGTCCTTCTCCGTTGCTCGCCGTGAAATCTGAGCATTTCCTTCAGGACCAGTCGCCATTTTTTGCATTGCTTCGACCCCTCGAGAGGTTTATCTATTATCTTCTCAGGTACTTACCCTTTCTTTTTATTTTTTTCCTGGCTACGTCTCTGTTACAAAGGTTCAAATGCGTAANGGAACCGTAATTAGGATTTGTTTTTGTCGGAATCTAAAAAAAGAAGAGAGAAAAGAAAGGAGGAAAAGAGTGAGCAAAATCGTGCGACTGGAAATTTCGAATTTCTCATCCGGCGAGGGGATTCAAACGTCCTTCTCCGTTGCTCGCCGTGAAATCTGAGCATTTCCTTCAGGACCAGTCGCCATTTTTTGCATTGCTTCGACCCCTCGAGAGGTTTATCTATTATCTTCTCAGGTACTTACCCTTTCTTTTTATTTTTTTCCTGGCTACGTCTCTGTTACAAAGGTTCAAATGCGTAATTGACTGGATCTGCGTAATTGATTTGGTCGGCATTGTGGTTAAATTACTGGGAAGAACCAACGTCAAGTTTGGTCCGGTGGTAAAAGGGTTGCGGTGTAATTACGGCCACATAGGTTCAATTTGCTGATAGGGACAAATTTACAATGATTGAGTTCCAGGCAAAGAACTGAAACCACCTTTTTGATTACCAAAAAAAAATAGGAGGAAGAAACTTCATCATTGTTTATAATCTTAAACGGTTTTTTTAGCCCTCACATAGGAGAAGTTGTCTTATGTGAAATTGAAAGCTTTAAACCTGTTAGGTCTTAGTTGTATCATAGGAGGGTTTAGGTTATGAGAGATTATGTTAGAAGGTTAGATTGATGAAGCAAGCCCCCTTTTTTTTCAATATTTACCACGAATTAGTAAGTTGATGTTGTTGACAAACTTTCTTTGTTGCTTTAAGGCCTCCTTCTCAACTACAATCATGGGAACTCTCTGAGTTGGAATGAACATTAATCTGGAACAGGACGCCAATATGAGTGGTGTCTATGCTCCCTCCGATGCTACTAGTTTTCTCAGTTTCGACGGCTCAGAAACTCGTTCAAGCTTGGATGATACTAAGAAAGGTAACGTCATCTACTCAATTATCTCTCAGAACTTGAGTATGACAGGATTATTCAAGTGATTAGAAGAAAAATGGTCAAGTTTAATATAATAATCTTGGATGAGTCGATTTCTCTGGCTTGGTAGGGGTTGCCATATTCCAATAGGGTCATGGTAGAAATGAACCTTTAAGCTCATTGTAGGTGTAGGTGTAAACCATAAATGGACGATGGCTTCTCTTCTCACTATTTCTTCTTAATTTTGCTCTCAGGTCATCAGAATTTGGTGGAATGGTTAAATCAGACACTTCCTTATTTGAATTTACCATCGGAAGCTTCAGAGGACGAAGTGAGAGCATGCTTGAGGGATGGAACTGTCTTGTGTAACCTTTTGAATCAGCTTAGTCCTGGTTCTATGAGAATGGTACTTATGAATTTTTATTTTGTTCACCATTTGGTGCTAAGCTTCTGTTTTTCTTTCTCTCTCTCTCTCATTTGCTGCTAAACTCACACTCTCTGGCTATTCTATAGGGAGGCAGCTTTGAGCCTGCTTATGTAAAAATTGAGCGGTTTCTGACTGCTATGGATGAGATGGCCCTCCCCAGGTTCGAGGTTTCAGACATAGAACAGGTTTGTTTTGTTCTATGGATATAACTTCTCGTTTCTATAGAAAAAATTGATTTCTAAAATAGGGAAAATGTGGTTGGCTTATATAGTATTATATCATCACATAGGTAAAGAGATTGTGAGTTTACCCACCTTGGCTTTTATAAAATCTAACCAATTCAGGGTATTTAATTTTTGTTAAAAGTTAAGGCTTTAATTTTTGTTAAAAGTTAAAACAAGCCTTGTTTTTTGACATTATCCGGCTGCAACGCTGTTCTCATCATGGCTATTGTCTGATTTGCTATTCTTGATAAGATTGCATGAATTTTTCTCCCATATATTTTCTTCTCTGGCGTGTTTCTTTATGGAGTTATGCCTCCTAATAAAAAGTAAAAAATGCAGGGGGATATGGTGCCAGTTTTTCAGTCCCTTAAGGCGCTTAAAGCTAGTTTTTCCGATGGTGGTAATGATAAAAACTCACTATGTGCAAGGAGGAGATGGAGCTTGCCAGAAGACCATTCGGATCCAAGAGGAGATGACCGCAACTTTACTGATGGATTCCAGTCGAAGGAAGGATTTGAGATTGATATATCGGATGCTAAAATTTCAGAATTACTAAAATCTAACAGTTTACGAGTAAATTATTCAAACTTATTTTTTAGTAGACTGTGTCCAACCGTTTAGCTTTTAGCTCCTTTATCTGATTCAAATACTATTTCCTTTGTCTTTGTAGAATGCACCTACTCGGACGCTGTTTGACATGCTGGATAAGCTTCTAGATGAGAGCGTCAAGAAGATGAATGGACATGTGTCTCACGTAAGACAAAGATTGAGCTACTGATACCTTCCTTCTCTTGATACTTTTAATCTGGTTTGCCTAAAATTTGAATCCTTAGTTCATGGAACATTTCTTCTTATGCTCCACATGTTTCTCCATTTTCCGGTGTGTTGTTCAGGCTATGGCATCACTCCTGAGCGCACTTGTGCAAGTGATAGAACAGAGGATCTCAAATCAAGCTGATAACCTGAAAAATGTAAAGATTACATAATACTTTTCTTCTTTGTATTGCCCGTGTAAATATAATCCTTCTTACCAAGTAATGAAACATGTTTATGAAATGTGCAGCAAAATATACTCTTCAGGGTACGTGAAGATAAATACAGGTCAAGAATAAAGGTCTTAGAAACCTTGGCAGCTGGGGCAACTCAGGAAAACGAGGTACTATTGTCTCATAGTTTCAGTTTATTTCTGTTTCGCTTATTGATTGGTCTTTCTATTATTTTCTTTGTTGCAGATTGTTACGAATTGTATGGAACGTACGAAGGTATTTTATTGATTCAATATGTATCGTCTCCTTAATGCATACTTAGCCTTAACTTAGTTCTTGCATCTGGAACAGTTGGTTTACATTAGTTCCATAATTTTAGCATCCTACTTGTGGAAAGTGACGTTTAAGCCTAATCCTAGATATTGATATCATATCATAAGTCATTGTGTATGCGCCCGATACTTTAATACGTGACTCCGGCATCAATTTTCATCCGCCTTTTGTATTAAATTTCTTTATCTCGATTTTTCCCAATAATGGGTTTGTTGTGCTCTTTAGCTTGAAAAAAACAGAATAGAAGAAAGAGAAAAGTCAGAAGAAAAAGATGTGGTGCGTCTGAAAAAGGAAAAAGAGCTCAGTGATGCTGAGATTCGTAAGCTGAAGCAAGAACTCAAGGTGGTGAAAGAGACGCATGCAAACCAGTGCTTGGAGTTAGAAGCACAAGCACAAAATAGTAAAGTTGAGTTGGAGAGTAAATTAAAGGATGCAGAGTTACAAGTTGCCGAATCAACTAGGAAGGTCAAAGAACTCGAGAAGTTGTACCTATCTAAATCTCAAAAATGGGAGAAAAAAGAGTGCACCTACCAAAGCTTCATAGACAACCAGTTTGGGGCTCTGCAGGTTTGGGCTTCAATATATAGTATTCTAAACAATAAATACCTGTGGTAGTTTCTTTGGTTGACATAGTTTTTGTGAATTATGCAGGCTCTGAATGCTACTTCAGCGTCTATAAAGCAAGAAGTCTTAAGGACGCAGAAGAAATACTTTATGGACCTAAATTACTATGGTAAGATTCATTTCTGTCACCAATTATGTATGTATGTTCTATTCTGGAGTACGTGGCTTCATATTTATAATATTGTTCCTAGGTTTAAAGCTCAAAGGAGTGGCTGATGCAGCGAAAAATTACCATGTGGTCCTTGAAGAAAACCGAAGACTGTACAATGAAGTTCAGGAATTGAAAGGTAAAACAATTTGGGTCATTGTACTTTGTTTGCATTCGACCATTCTGTCAAGATATGACTTTGTTCTTCTCTTGCATTTATTTTCCAGGGAATATCAGAGTCTATTGCCGGATAAGACCATTCCTTCCAGGGCAAAACAGTAGACAAACTTCTATTGAGTACATTGGTGAGAACGGTGAATTGGTGGTTGCAAATCCGTTTAAGCAAGGGAAAGATACCCATCGGTTGTTTAAGTTCAATAAAGTTTTCGGTCAAGCTGCAACGCAAGGTTTAAACCTCTTTCTCTCTTATGTATATAGATTAGCTTGTTAAGGACTTTATGTACATATTGATATTTCCTGATTCTATTTTTTTTTTTTTAATGCAGAGGAGGTTTTCCTAGATACTCGACCATTAATTCGTTCTATTCTTGATGGATATAATGTGTGTATATTTGCGTATGGTCAGACGGGCTCTGGAAAAACTTATACAATGGTGATGCCATACTTGATTTTGCTCCTTTTATGTTTCAGCCAAGCATTATTGCTCTCTAACTCACATATTTCCATTTTGCTAATACAGAGTGGGCCAAGCATCACTTCAAAAGAAGACTGGGGTGTCAATTACAGAGCTCTGAATGACTTGTTTAACTTAACTCAGATTAGACAAAACACTGTTGTGTATGAAGTCGGTGTTCAAATGGTTGAGATATACAATGAGCAAGTTCGTGACATACTTTCTGATGATGGTTCCAGTCGAAGATATCCTTCTCTAGGCTAATATTATGGCTAGATTTTACTTAGAATATGTACATTCATATATACATAGATATTTATGTATATGTTTGCATATGTTGAGTTCGATATAAAATTTCCTTAACTTGCGTACGTTAGGGGTTTGGAATACTGCCTTACCAAATGGGTTAGCTGTCCCAGATGCAAGCATGCATTCTGTGAGATCAACTGAAGATGTCCTTGAGCTGATGAATATTGGGCTCATGAACAGAACCGTTGGTGCCACAGCCCTCAATGAAAGGAGTAGTAGATCACACTGGTTTGTAGACTTTTTCCCTCAACTTGTTTATCTTATGATATTATGTAAGCCTAGTTACCCAAGGATTAAAGCAATGTTGCCCATTCTCTACAGCGTTCTTTCTGTTCATGTACGTGGTGTCGACGTGGAAACCGATTCTGTGTTGCGTGGTAGTTTGCACTTGGTCGATCTTGCTGGAAGTGAGCGGGTTGATCGCTCTGAGGTAACTGGGGACAGGCTCAAGGAGGCTCAACATATAAATAAATCACTGTCAGCCCTTGGCGATGTCATATTCGCTCTAGCGCATAAGAACCCCCATGTGCCGTACAGAAACAGTAAATTGACACAAGTCCTTCAAAGTTCTTTGGGTACTTTTCTTAACCCTAGTTGAAGTAAACGTTTAAGATTTTGGCTACACGTATTGCATTTATATATCCGTTTTTCATGTTGTTGGTTCACTTAACTCTATGTCTTAACTATTTTGTTTTTATTTTGTAGGAGGACAGGCCAAGACTCTTATGTTTGTTCAAGTCAATCCTGATGGAGAGTCTTATGCTGAGACCGTTAGCACTTTGAAGTTCGCCGAAAGAGTTTCTGGTGTGGAATTAGGTGCAGCTAAAAGTAATAAAGAGGGACGAGATGTTAGAAAACTCATGGAACAGGTGCTTATTTTCCTTCTCAATACTTTTTTCTTGGCCCATTGATTGTAAATATAACAGAAGGTATATGTATATATGACAGGTATCAAGCTTGAAGGATGTAATTGCCAAGAAAGATGAAGAGCTTCAAAATGTTCAGAAGCTAAAAGAAAACAATGCAACGGTGCCGAAACGTGGTTTAAGCAATCTAAGATTGTTGGGGCCTTCATCACCTAGAAGACATTCTATAGGACCATCACCAAATGGTCGACGAGGAAAGCCCTCTGGTTTATTTGGAAGATCAACATCAGATGTTGACAACTGCTCAGAATATAGTAGCAAGCATTCTGATTCTGGCTCACCGCGTTCATCAGACGAACTGAAACATCGAAAGGATCTTCACCAACTGTCTAAGTTTGCTGGTGGGTCGAAAGAAATTGACCTTGAAGACGATATTGAACTCATAGGCCTTGGGGATGCAGATTCTGAGGATAGATTGAGTGATATCTCTGATAGCTGTCTTTCGATGGGAACAGAAACTGATGGCTCCATAAGCAGTGCAGTGGAGTTGACTCTTTTCCCTGAAACCGAGAAGCCTCTTGAAATAACCGAACGACCTGAAGCACACTTGGCCCCTGAGAAACCCGAGAAATCAGCGAAAATGGTGAAAACTGTGCCCAAAGACAAGTTAGTATCCTCTACTATCACGCTTTAACAGAACAATATGAATGCTAGTATGAACAGATTCTTATGTTTGTTATGTTTTGGGCGTTTTAAAAGCAGAACTAGTATTCCATCGAAGATTCCAAAGCAGACCTTGAAACCACCAGGCCAGACAAGACCTTCTCGTCTGTCAATTGCCACTAGCTCCTCCTCTAAGGCCTTAACAAGTAATGTCTCTATTACATAACCTCTCTTTGACTTGTATCCTAAAAACCAAATCGTTTGCACTTTGCATAGTTACATTCTATGATCTTTTGTGTAAACTATGCATATGATGTCTTCTTTAGTTTGTCAATCAGCTGCGTGAGTAATCTAACCTTCTTCTTGATTGGGCCTCAGGTGCTAAAAGACCGACGATTAGCACTTCAACTTCAATGAAACCACTCAACAGAAGGCGGTGAGGACTCAAAGGACGGGGGGAGGAAGATTTGAGATGAATCTGAGCTGTTGGTGTTTAGTAGCTAATTGTGTAACTAAAGCATATGATATGATGTCTTCTTTTTGTTTTTTTTTGTTTTTTTTGGTCAAATGATATGATGATGTCTTCTATTTCTATGTAAACCTACTTTTAACGAAACACCATGTGTTAACTTAATGCTGTCCACGTAAGCTTTGATTACTTTTGAGAGAGGGAATGAGTTACTTTCGGTTGATGCCAAATCACAGGACTGAAATTGCCAAGAACCTTCTTCGGTCTTTCACAGCAGTGAGAGTAATCAACAAGTGAATAGTGAACGCGGTTTTGTCGATCATAAATGGTCTCATCTTTGAATATCTCTTCATCATGGCTTCTTCTTCTTCTTTGAAATACAACCTTTTTGCTAGTTTCTACGGACAAGGCTTGCGCCAGACTTTTCTGAGCCATTTATGCAGGCAGTTAAACGAAAATGGGATTACAATGTTCACCAATCAAGATCTCGTGAGAGGCGAACCCGTCCTACCTTCTCTCATACAAAGGATCAGGGAATCCAGGGATCTCGATCGTGGTGCTGTCGCAGAAATATGCTTCTTCTAGCTGGTGTTTAAACGAATTAGTAGAGATCTTGCGGTGCAGAGAAAATATGGGGCATATAGTGATGACCATCTTCTACCGAGTTGATCCTTCTCATGTTCGGAACCAGACCGGTGATTTTGGTAATATTTTCGTGGAAACATGTGCTGGTAAAACAGAGGAGGAGAGGCGAATGTGGAGTCAAGCTTTGACCGATGTGGGCAACATTGCCGGGGAAGACTCCCTTAACTGGTTTCTTTCTTTCTTTCTTGCTTCGTTCAATTGGTTATTTCTTAAATCCCATTTGGAAAAGTTTATTATGAATCTACAAAATCATCTCTGTTTTATTAATGATAAATATCCACAATGAGACTTTTAACTAATATATATAAAGTCTAGTTACTATCAATTAGTTTTAATTTGGAAAATTTAATATGATATCAAAGTTATGTTCACACCTTGACCTATATTATCAGGTATCATCCTAGATACCTTAAACCCCCTAGTTAATACAATCTTTCTGACTGGGTATAAACCTTTGCGACCAACCAACCGAGTATAAATGTTCTAAAGTTTTGAGATTTTTAGCAGTGATTTTTCTTTCTCACTTGTCAGGGACAACGAATCGAAGATGATTGAAAAGATTGTTAGAGATGTCTCAGACAAACTAAATGCTACAATTTGGACCAAAACCGGGTATTCCACTGGAATGGCCTTCCTCGTCGTCATCAATTTGCTCCTGGAGATTGCATCAGCGGGTGCAGACCAGCTCTCTTCAACTCGCAAGCCTTATTTCGCAAAAGTCTCCTTACTGATGTTAGTTCTCTCTCTTATCCTATCCACCCTTGACTTCACTTACAAAATCCGAGCCCATAAAGCTCGTTTCCGATTCAAGTGGCCTATTCCTTGTTTCTTCTATCCATCACGTGGCTACAACAGAATCTTTGGTAGTTCCACAGATGCTATCTTATTTTTCTGTGTTGTTGGTCAGTTAATAGTGTCCACGATCAATTGTAGCTTTACTGACAGACGACGAGACGGTCCCATCAAAGTATCAGTCTGGCCTCTCGTCTTTGCTATTGGTATGGTAGTCTCCAAGTTCATGGAGAAACCAACCATTTCCAAGGAGAGTTAACTCTCTCAAAAATGTATTATTGATTGCTTTAAAATAGTAAAGAACAAAGACAAGAGGTTGGATTACATGTTAATTTAGTAGGAACTTGTTAGAGCGTCCCTCCTCTGTTTCTATGAACATCGACATTCTTTTTTTTTTTTTTGAACACGACTTAATTTCATTAAACTTCAATGTTTTTGGGTACAACCGTACAACTAGAGGGAATCAAACATCCTCTTTGATCATAAGCATAAACTACATAAGCAAACGAAACTAAAATAGATATGTCTTCATGAGAAGATGACAGCAA
>QGKV02000759.1:7022889-7067234 GCA_003260655.2 Brassica cretica | reverse complement strand
TTTTTTTTTTTTTTTGAAACACAGAGCTTTTTATTGATAAACTCAAAATAACGATGTTTTACGAGACTTGTTTACATCCATGATTAGCTGAAAATCATAAAGTTGGGACGAGACTTGGTTTATGACTCTTTAAGGAAAAACAAAGACCTTAGAACTACAAGATAAAAGACACAATTTTGATGCAGAGCGAGGAGCGAATTACTGCAGACTCATGGCGGCAAATGGAATACTTAAACCATTAACGGGAGGATGATAGGCTTGAGCTGCTGGAGTTATACTTTGAGCTCCAAGATTTGGTGTCCCAAACATCATAGGATAAGGCTGAGCTGCTGGAGTTGTTGTAGCTTGAGTAACACCAAACCTCATAGGATAGGGCTGAGCTGCAGGAGTTGTTGTTGTACCTTGAGCTCCCAGATTTGGTGTTCCAAACATCATCGGATAGGGCTGAACTGCTGGAGTTGCTGTTGCACCTTGAGCAGCAAGATTGTGTGTCCCAAACATCATAGGATAGGCTTGAACTGCTGGAGCTGTTGCTGAACCTTGAGCAGCTAGATTTGGTGTTCCAAACATCATAGGATAGAGCTGAACTGCTGGAGTTGCTGTTGCACCTTGAGGAGTAAAATTTGTACCAAATATCACAGCATAGGCTTGGACCGCTGGAGCAGTTGTTGCACCATAAGCTGCAAAATTTGGTGTGCCAAACAGCAAAGGACAAGAACCATAGGTAGAATAGAACAACCCGGGAAGAGATGCCGCAAATGATGGAGGATTTGTGGTGGTACCGTTCAAGCCCAAGGGACTAGAAGGAGAGGAGGTACTCGTGGCTCCACACGCTGTGCATCCAGATGCTGGGGAAGAAACACCAGCGGGTCTCTGAACAGCAGTGGGGAAGGTGTAGCCAAAAGGAAAACAAGTCATGTCTCCGTGCGGTTGAACAACAGTTCTCATCTGAGGACGACGATGAGGTATGCTTGGAGAAGCAAATAACGACGGCGATACAGTTGATGAGGAAAAGGGAGATGTATGAGCAGCAGGAAACCACCCAAACCCACCTGGAACATGAGAGTAGTCAATTAGAGAAAAATCTAAAACAGAAAATGAGTAGTGAGACAGTTAGTTACCTTTGTCTCCCTTTTTGTAATCTTCCCACCTTAGTTCTTCATGACTTTTATGTCCATGTGAGTTGGAAGCAGATATGGAAATAATCTGCTTGCCCGGACCTCCAGAATAATCAAGATCTGGTGTAGGTGCATAGCGAGGATACCTACTACCTTGTTCAGTTTCAACAGCAGCCCAAAATGGACTACGACCAGACACTGGCATAGTAGTTTGTGGGTTTGGTCCAAAAAGGTTAGAGGGATGTCTACCACCAAACGCTGGATGCAAATAGCTTCCGAATGGATTTTTTGGTGGAGAGACACCAACATCAGGTCTGGCAAAAGTAGGAGCTTGCATTGGCCCTAATGTAGATGGTCCGGAAGGAGCAATTGATGTAAAAGCAGGAGCAAACTGGAATGTGGTTGGTGAAGAAGAACTGTTAGCTGGAGATGAAGTTGAGGATGCAGAAGCGGCGGATGTAGTGGTTGTGCCTAGAGATTGCACTGGTGCCGAACTAACCGATGTAACAGGAGGTGCGAAACTGAATGGCGAAGAACCGTTAACTGCGGAGGTGGAAGATGCACCGAAGAAAGATGATCTGTGAGCAGCAAATGCACCAAAACCAAAAGCAGTGCCTTGCATTGAACCGGAAGCAGCGGTAGGGGCAAGAGCTTGTGCTGGCTCGGAACTAACTGGTGGGAACTTGAAGATGGTTGAGTCATCAGACAGCGCTGGTTCAGGATTAACCGATGTGGTGACAGGAGGAGCGAGTGGAGTCTCTGTTTCGGAACTTTGGTCTGAGGTTGAACCAAGAGCGGAAGAAAACTCATCGCCAAGAGCTTGTACTGGTTCGGAACTAACAGGAACTGAAGTAACGGATGAGACAATCACATTGCTCGGTTCGGTTTCTTGAGTATTGGACATGCATAAAGTGCGATGCTGGACACACGTGTCGCAACCGCATAGCACTGGCTCAGAGACATCAATCCTCATTCTTGCTTCTCGATCTTCAAACTAATAACCAACAAAGACGAAAATTATATTAAAATCAATCAACAGATCAGAAACAGTCTTATAAATAAAAACTCAGAACCTTAATTACTTGCAACAGAGGCAACACAGATCGAATAAAGAAAACTCAGAAACCCTAATTACGAAAAGAAAATATCATCATCTAACCCAAATCAAAGATCAGAACTTTCATTACGAATAAGAATCCATCAGTATTCACAAAGATCAGAACTTTTTGGCGGAAAAGAAATCAAATTCTGCAAAGGAACCATGATAAGTAAGAGATGGATAGAGAAAGGGGCACTTACTTTGGTAACGATTCGAATTCTGAGAAACTGAAATCAAGCTTTAGGGTTTGTAGAGAGACTGTATAGGGATGAGATGAAAAGGGATCTCTCTGCTTTCAGTTTATATAGGTGATGATTTCGTGATTTCCCCACGTCGCTTGTACGCTTCTTGAGTTTTTTTTTTTTTTCGTTCTTTCTTTCAGGCGTTGATTTCACGCCGGACGTTTCTTATAATCTTTTTTTTTTCTTTTAATTTATTTGAAATAGCTAAATTGTGCAAGTGTACTTGGGCTCTCTATGTGTTTGTTAATTATGGGCCTTACGGGTTGAACCTCCCCATCCAGTACTGAATAATAATGAAATGTTAACCTTCTTAGCGTTTACAACAAAATAGTATAAAAATGTACTATTTTGTTTTAATTAAACTTTCTCCCTAGAAATTTAATATAACTGAGATCAATAGGAAAAACACAAAAGTTGTTATATGATTTCAAGCACATGGTTAAAGACTTTTTAAGTGACTGAACATGAAAGCTCCTTCACATTCACCATATCTTCTCCTTACCTCTTCTTTTTCTTTGTGCTCAATTTTTAATCTTTGTTTTCATCAATACATTTGGTACAAAGCATTTAACTTCACCAGAAATTATACCATATAATGCAGTTGAGTATCACTCTGGATCACTAAGTGGATCCAGTGCTACCTAGTGTACACTATTGTATTTTCGATCACAGTGAAAGCGACTTCATCCCACTACTCGGAATGAACCATCTTTTAGACTCCTAATTTAACATCGCTAAACACAAGAGAACAATAACATCGCTAAACACAAGAGAACAATAACACTCGACCGATTCCTAATTCTAAACAACCTATGGTCTTCTAATGATCCGAGTGTAGTATGTGTACCAAAGGTATCATCACCAAAGGCACGTTTCGACCAAGCCTCATATACTCCGGCAATCACTATCCCAATCGAACATAAAGTCCGGGTTGAAAATCAGGCCTTGACGACGGCAACGAGATATGTACCACAAGTCGCAGCTTCAAAAGGAGCGGAGTTCCGTACCATCGCAACAATTACATGAGCATTATTGGCACTGGGAAGTAAACACCACCTCGCCACAATAACAAAGACCTTTCCTCCGGTTGACTATACTGTCGTCGTCAATCTTTGCAGTGCGTTCGTTCCACTACTCCTCCAATAGTGTTACCATCGCATGGAAGTTGGATCTAGGTAGAAGAGATGTCTTCACCGAACAACACGTACGTCGTTGTCTTGAAGCTTTCGTCAGAGATCTCAAATAAAGAAAACCGGTGTTGGAGCCAGGTTTCACCCCGCTCTATACACTGGTCTGAGATCTTGACCCAAGCATGACAAATCCCAAAACCCAAGAAGGAACCATAGGCACACATAGGTCAACGCCCACCGGATCGAAGGAGTCTCACACGCCAAGTACGTGTACTCAAAGTATAACGTAAGGACATTAAAAGCACTAAAGACCACCATAAAAACGCTCTATCCACGCCGGAGATCACGTCGCCGTTACAATATGCCACCAAGGACCTATAAAAGAAAGAGGACAAGTCAAGAATAGGGGATCCAATTTTCTCCATAACTAAACTATAGTCTCAATACATTCATACTCTCTTGTCTTCATATACCCTTTGTAGTCATCGTTTACTCTCGATATTATCATCAATAAAACATCTATTTTCCATAGTTGATCATAGCCCAAGCTTTCCCTTTTTAGATAACTCCTTTTTATGTAATCTTCTTCCTACTTCAAACGCTCCTTAACTTTTTATGTCCATGAGACTTGGAAGCAGATATATGTGTTACGTCCCTCCTCGTGAACCTTGTTCAGTGCCAAAATCCTTACAACAAATGCCTTACAACCACCTAAGCTAAAGGATGTGAAAGTGTTACTGCACAGTCTGCACTAGCTTGGACAGTAGCTTGCGTTGACGACAAGAAAATAGGTTCATGAAAAATTATTTTCTCGGATATCATTTTACTTTTGTTTGTTTAACTTCATGAAAAAAAATCCTTCGTTAAAACTATAGTTTGTAGCAATCTCGATTGTTGCGGTTTGTAGGCAGTTCGAACAAGATATTGTGTTGATGTCTCCTTTACATAACATCTCATGGACTATGTCGGGGCTAAGAACGATTGTGCGGTTGGGATAGATCAGAGAATAGAGTTTTGCAGTTTGTTTTTGTAAAGTTTCTCAGTATGCATTGCAACATGTGTTCATGTTGGAGGCATGGCTTAGTGAGAGATAACAAAGAATATGATTTTTGACATTTTGTTCTTTTCGTAAATTAAAACAGAGGAGATAGAAAAATTATAGTAGAAGGGAAAGGAGGTTTTATTGATAAGCTCAAAACAGAGGAGACTTGTTTACATCCATGATAGAAGAAAAAAATATCATAAAGTTGGACGAGACTTGGTTTATGACTTTTAAGGAAAAACAAAGACCTTAGACCTACAAGATAAAAGACACAAGTTTGATGCAGAGAGCGAGGAGCAATTACTGCAGACTCATGGCGGAGAATGGGAGAAGATTTAAACCATTAACGGGATACGCTTGAGCTGCTGGAGTTATACCTTGAGCTCCAAGATTTGGTGTTCCAAACATAATAGCGTAGGGCTGAACTGCTGGAGTTGTTGTTGTACCTTGAGCAGCAAGATTTGGTGTTCCAAACATCAGAGGATAGGGCTGAACTGCTGGAGTTGTTGTTGTACCTTGAGCAGCAAGATTTGGTGATCCAAACATTGTAGGATAGGGCTGAACTGCTGGAGTTGTTGTTGTACCTTGAGCAGCAAGATTTGGTGATCCAAACATTGTAGGATACGGCAGAGCTGCTGGAGTTGTTGTAGTACCTTGAGCAGCAATATTTGGTGTTCCAAACATAGTCGGATAGGGCTGAGTTGCTGTAGTACCTTGAGCAACGTGATTTGGTGTTCCAAACATAATAGGATAGGCTTGAACTGCTGGAGTTGCTGTTGTACCTTGACCAGTAAGATTTGGTGTTCCAAACATAATAGCATAGGCTTGGACTGCTGGAGTTGTTGATGTACCATAAGCCGCAAGATTTGGTGTGCCAAACAGCAAAGGACAAGAACCATAGGTAGATAAGAACAACCAGGGAAGAGATGTCGCAGATGAGGGAGGATTTGTGGTGGTACCGTTCAAGCCCAAGTGACTAGAAGGAGAGGAGCTACTCGTGGCTCCACAAGCTGTGCATCCAGATGCTGGGGAAGAAACACCAACGAGTTCATGTGGGCTCTGGAAAGCAGTAGGGGTGTTGTAGCCAAAAGGAAAACTACTCATGTCTCCATGCGGTTGAACAATAGTTCTCATCTGAGGACGTCGATGAGGTATGCTTGGAGAAGCAAATAGCGAAGGTGAATGATTAGGAGGAGGATACCACCCAAACCCACCTGGCACATGAGAGTAGTCAATTAGAGAGAGAGATCTAAAACAGAAAATCCTATTAAACATTTGAGTTAGTGAGTTACCTTTGTCTCCATTTTTGTAATCTTCCCACCTCGATTCTTTACGAGGTTTGTGAGCAGGAGGAGGAAACGACCCAACCGCACCTGCAACATGAGATTAGTCAATTACAGAGAGATCCAAAACAGAAAAAGCTATAATCAAATTATGTATATAAAGATTTGAGTTATGTTAGTTTACCTTTGTCTCCATTTTTGTAATCTTCCCACCTCAACTCTTGATGACTTTTATGTCCATGTGAGTTGGAAGCAGATATGGACATCACCAGCTTGGCTGGACCTCCAGAAGAGTCAAAATCTGGTGTAGGTGAATAACGAGGATACCTACTACCTTGTTCAGTTCCACCACAAGACAGTGGTGTAGTAGTTTGTGGGTTTGGTCCAGAGGGACCTCTGGGCAAGTAATCAACACTAAATCCTAGGAAAGGATCTTTTGGGGTAGTCTTTGAAGTGCAAACTCCAAAGTCGTGCGTTGGCACAAACGGTGAAGAAACGATTTGAGAGAGACCAACATTAGGTCTGGCTAAACAACAACCACCACCAGGGTAGCTAAACGGTGGAGGAAAAGCAGAAGCAGTGTTGGGTGCACTAGCTTGGACATGAGCTTGCACTGATCCCCAAGTTGAGGATGTGGAAGCGGTTGAACTAAAAGGAGGAGCTTGCACTGGTGGTCCCCATCTAGATAGTGTGGAACCGACAAGGTTGGTGACAGAAGCTTGGCATGACGAGGAGGATATAGATGGTCCGGAAGTAGGAAAGGGAGATGGAAAACCAATAAAAGGACCTGGCAATGAACAACCAATAGAAGGACCTGGCAATGAACCGGTGGGAACAAGATCTCGCGCTGGTTGGGAACTAACAGGAGGGAAACTGAATATGGTTGTTGGTGGTGAAGAAGTTTGAACTAGAGATGATTTCGAGGATGCATCGCCATGAGCATCATCAACAGACTGCGCCGGTTCAAGAGGAGGAGGAGCGAGTGGTGGAGTCTCTGTTCCGGAACTCTGATCTGAGGTGGAACCAAGAGCTTCAACTGGTCCGGAACTAACAGGAACCAATGAGCCATTCACTTTGCTCGGTTCGGTTTCTTGAGTGCGATGCTGGACACAAATGTCGCAACCGCATAGCACACCAATTCTCATTCTTGATCTTCAAACTGATAACAAAAACGAAATAATTAATCGATAGTTTCAAACCGTCAAGAGATAATAATCTATAGTGAGGAAACAGTCGATGAAAGCGTGCAAAACACGGATCTTAAAAAAAAAAAATAAGAACCCTAATTACGAGTCATCTAACTGCTTCAAAGATCATAACCTAATTTACGAATAAACAGCTATCAATATTCAACAAAGATCAGAAAGAGTAACTTACTGAAGCAAACGATTCCAATTTTGAGAAACTGGAATTACAAAGCTTTAGGGTTTGTGGAGAGGATGAGATGAAGAGGGAACTCTCTGGTTTTAGTTTATATAGGTAATGATTTCCTGATTTCTCACGTCGCTTATACGCTCCCTCTTAAATTTTACCTTTTTTACAGGCGTTGTCTTCACGCTGGACAGTATTGATTTGGATTAGCTTATTAGATTATGTCAACTCTTCTCATCCGTTTCTTTTCGGCCTCTTCATATGTTTTTTATTTGTCATTTGCTAAATTTATAGTTTTTATTTATATTTTTTATTATTTAATTATAATATTTTTATTTTATATTTGAAAGATAAATGAATTTTCTTTCAAACAATATTTTTAAAATTTGTATTTTTTTAAAAAAATAATCAATTTAAATTATTATTATCATTGAATATAATTATTTTTGACATAATTTAAGTTTTCGTTTACATCAAAACTTATCATATTTTAGGATAAGTTTAATTTAAAATGTAATTTTCATATTTTTCAAACAAATTCTAAAAATATTTTTTAAATATTTTGTTATAATTTTTTAAAAAAATATTGAGTTGCATTTCAAATAAAAAGGTAAATATATTAAAAATATTCTAATTAAAATATGTAAAATTTAATATAGTTTTAAAGAAATGGTCAAAATAAAAAAAAATTACACATAAAAAAAATCATGATTTTTGTTAACTGGGTGGATCATTATTTATATGATATCGCACACGAAAGAAAATTTNTAGTCTCTTTTTCTTTCTTTGTTCTCTCATCTCGTTGCACTTTTCATCGCTGGTTGTGTCTCTGGTGGCTCTCCATTTCACATATATGTCACTCAAGGTTTGGATAGTGTTTTCCTTCGTATATGTTTTGTGGGCTTGGAAGATTATTTCTTGTCTCAAACTTGAGCTCTGATTTCTCTATAGTTGGCTTCCATTCTCCTTCCCTTATGTTGCTTTTCTTCTTCTCCTGCTTCCTTTGGTATAGGTGTATGGAGTTAGTCTTTTGGTGCTTTGGTCTCTTCTATTCAGAGCTTTGTGGTTCTTCGTTGGCATATGCTCCTTGTATGTTGTTGTTTTGTTTATGAGGTGATTCATACCTTTTAGCTGGTGGTTGTGCATTATGCATGTGTTTTCCTGTTTCGTTGTGACTTTGGTCCGGTGATTATTCTTTCTCAATCCTTTTTTTGGTGTTTTGGATTGGTGCTTGATCGCGTTCATTTGTGTTTCAGACTTTTATTGAGTAAGTGTTATTATAGTATTCTATTTTTTATTTGTGATTGTGGAGATTTAAGTTTAGATTATGTGTGTTACTCTAGTTTTTTTCAGTTTAGTTATTTTCTGATTTTTAATAGCAAAATAAATTATAATTTGTAAATAAAATAATAGAAAATTAATAAAAAATAATAAAATAGTAAAAAATTATGTTTTTTTAGTTGTGAATAAATAAAATATTTAAAATCTATTTTTATTTTTTTTGTTTTTTCTTTATTCATCTCCAATTTTATTGACTAATAAAATGTATTATAAAACTTCACATAATAATGGTTAGTGTGAGAAAAATAATAGTGCACAATTAGAAAGTACAAAGCCAAATTGCAATAGTGTAAAAAAAGAAGGACCTAAAATGTAAAAACAAAAATACATGTGGACACATGTCATCAAACCCCCTTGCCACTTGTCATAAAGAGAGAAAAAGCTAACTTTATATATATAGATAGATAGATAGATATAGAAACTGATTTTTGGATCAAATATTGTTTTGCTACATTTTCTTTACCAATATACATTTTGGATAGAATATCGTATATGATTTTTTAAATCAAATTTAAATTAGTTAGTCAAATAAAAAATGTAACTATTTTAATTCAACTGTCTCTTATAGAACTTTAACATATATAGAAAATGTATTTGTTTTAATTCAGCTCTCTCCTTATACAAAATTTTACAAGTATTTGTTTAATTTCAAACACATAGTTATTTAAAAATATATTTAGGTAATTATGTTCTTTCGGGTTATTCAGATAGTTTAAATATTTGGATAAAACTAAATTTTGGATACCTATTCGGGTTTTAGTTAGCTTTTGGTTCGGTTACGAATTTATATTTATGATGGTCTGGTTTCAAATTTGGTTAGTTTGGATTTTTGGTTCGCGGGTAGTATACACGGGCTTTTACCAATTAAGATTGTGCCCACCTGCTGCACGAAAGCAATTCACAATTATCTTGGTCACTTAACATGGACATGGATCCATGTTTTAGGGCCTATTTGAATACTCGAAAAAAGAGTATATCCTGTGGACTGCACCTTTTATTAAGAATTAATCTGGACTTCTCAACGGCCCTGGGATACCCCATAGTTAATCGGAAAAGAAAAATTGTGCTAATTTTTGCAAAGGTCCTATGCACAAGCGCGGTCCCATGCACAAGTGCAATTATCATAATTGTGCAAGTATACCTGGAAATCATAATTGTTACTTGAAACTTCCTGCACACATAATCAAATCTTAAAAAGTTGGTTTTAAAATTCGTTTGCTTCTGATACCTTTTGCATTGGCATTTTATACACCAACATAATTAAAATTTGCCTTTTTCTTCGTCAACATTGTTTTCACACCATGGTCCACCGCTGTTTTTAATCAATCAAATTCACAAGTCACATAATAGCTACATAAGTAAATTAAAATTGGTTATGTGTCTTGGAAACTCTTTTTAATATTAAAGTTTAATAAAACTATGTTTTTTTAACGCTGGATAATTATGCTATTACAACTATAAAAAATATTACAGAAGATTTTACAGCCAACAATTCTACATTTTAATAAAACTATGTTAAAAAGAAAAAGAAAAAGAAAACTAGACTGAGTTTAATTAAAATTCAGCAGCATTATATAAGACACTGGAGTGATATGAGATTCACAATTCCTCTATTTCAAATTAGAACGAATCATTTTAGAAGTATTCACACATTTAAAAAAGTACAAAATTTTATTAATACAGATTTGTTTTCAAAGCAAGTATGCATAACAATATATCCTTACTCTATAAGCTGAACTGACATGGACTAAGTTTCAATTTAGGTAAACGACTACATAGAGGATAGAAAAACAACAGTTTCTAAAGCGATACATATTGTTGGAAACGGGTGACTAGTGAATATAAAATTCGAAACAAACCGACTTCTTTGAGTCATAGAGGACAAAGTAAGTACAAACATTTGTGCTGCTAACTAAACTTTTACTAATTCCATCTGCACTTGTATCACAGATTATGGCTTTATAATTTTATTATAGGTATAGTGTAGCTATATATATATATGCACATAAGGAAGGAGGGCGAAGATATTACTTTCTGATATGTTTTTAGACCCTTGAAATTGGAGAGAAAGTGACATTAGGCATGAAAGACGAAATGACTTCTTCATTGATATCTCTGTTTACCGGAGTTGCCATGTCTATAAGCTCTCTAAGCGAACTGCATCTAGACAGAGAGTTGCTTCTTTCTCCTCTTGATAATTCGGTTCTGTGCAGCTCAGCCACACATACAGAGAACGCTTGTAAAGCTGAGAGCTTTGCATGGAAGTTTACCTCGTAATGACCTTCTCTGATGAATGCCATTGTCATTGCTGATGTGGTCTCCTTCTCTCCCTAAAACATAGTTTTTGTATATCTCAAGATCAAGAAAAATAAGTTGAATCACACTTTGTCACCACTAGATTAAAAAAAAAATCTTACCTCGGTGAAAAGTTCCAAACAGTGGAGATTGTTGATGAGTTCTTGTTGTTCTAAGACAAAAAGGTGACAGCCCATGTCCCATCCGCTACAATCACATCCTCCACCTGATCTCCACCTCTGCAGTATCGGTGTCGGACATGAGTTTTCAGCATCAGGCAAACCATGGTTTCCTGTTGGAACTATAACTTTCATCTCTCGTCTACAGAGTTTACTGTTCTTCATGTACTCAAAACTCTCATTGCTAGAAGAAGAAGAGTCTCGAATAACAATTGCTGCAATCTCTAGTCCTGGATGTAACTCTGTAGCCGGCCAAGGATCAGATGATGATGATGCACTATTCTCTGAATGTTTTGAGAAACTACGAGTCAACCCTCTGCTGAAACTGTTCTGCCTGTGAATATGCTTTGAGCCATCAGATACACTGTCATGCTTGGAACCACTTCTCCGTGCACGTGCGATGTCAAAAAGAACGAACTCTGACACGGTTGATTCCACAGGATCTTTGTATGGTTCTTCTTCTGCCTCTAAGGAGATTTGAGTTGAAACTTGCATCTGTCCTATAAGTGAAGATTCTATACCTGAAACATTCGACCTCTGTTCAATGTGGTTCCTGTTGCTTCTACCACCAATGTAGCGAAACGAATAGACGAACCTAGAGTCGTCATTATCATCCATCCATGTCCTGGCCATATACACATCACCCGGGTGGTCTAGGGAGAAGGTGAAAACAGGCATCCCAAGTTCATATTGTATACTGAGATGTGCATGTAGATGAACAGGTGAAGAAGACTTGTTTCTTGAGAGTGTTTCTGCTCCACTGACCTTGATTTCGCCTGACTTTGGTATCAGGGGGTTTCGGTTTGAAAATGGATTAGACATTTTCTTGATACGGCTAAACCAGCTTGAAGAAGAAGACTGGTTGTTGCTTGGCTTTGAAGATTGCATAAAGGGGAGTTGCATTCTAGCAGAGAATGACTTTTGCAATTTCGGTTCCATGTTTCTATCTGACCCTAAAGGCTTAGCTGATCGTTGTTGCTGTTGTTGTCGCCCGTTTGTGTTGAATCGTACCCCAAAGAAACCACTAGAAGAATATTGCTCCACAGAGAACTTCTCAGCATCTGATATGTTTCTTCTTCTGCTTCTTCCCTGATTGAAGAAACCGTGACTCTCCTTTGCCTTGCTTCCAAGTTTTGTAGGTCTCGGTGGAATGGTCTTGCAAGAGGAATTGAGGACCTGATGAAACATAAACCCATCCTCTTCCCCTGGCTTTTGGGAGTTGAAGAAATCACGTAGAGTAGGAATAACGTTTTCAGAACACTGTGCCATCTTTGCTGCTTTTGTAGAACTAATTAAGAACACTCTATTATCATCAGACAAGGCCAAAACTTCTGCAGCAAATTTGATTTAAGGCATCAGTATTGTAATGCAGTTCTATGACTAAAACTAGGAGCCTTTGATAGTCATGATACATAAGAGAAGAGATTCAAGAATGCAGCAAACATATAAAGAAGATGAATATAATGAAATGGGTCAAGACAATGATCACTTACCAATCACTTAATGATGGAAGAGCTAATGAGGAAGAATAATCTGACTGCAACTTCTTGAGGAAACTATCACTGTTCATGAACCTGAGAGAAGTTAAAATTGCAAATCTTGATAGATAAGTCAAGATTCAGCTACGCTCCTACAAGATCTAAAGGGACAAGTAGCATAGGAATCAAGTAGTTGTGAATGTAATGAAAGCAACGGACAAAAGCTGTCTCAAAAAATTATATAAAAAAGACAAAGCTTTGGTTTCACTTGCATTCTAAGCCAATCATAGAAAGGGTGTGCTAAAAGACACAATCAAATACCAATTGATGGTTTCAGAGTAGTGATCTTGAAGAGTAGTACCAAAAAAAAGTAGATGCAATCAGTAGCACAACTAAAAGCAAAAGGAGAAACAATATCCTGAGCAGAGGAGCCTCTGTAACTCTATTAAATTTAAAAAAAAAACAACTTTTCTGTACATTCTTTCAAATACTTTCTATTAGAGATAAATAACAAGAGAACATGTGTGATTGTGTGATGTGTTTTTATAGATTTTAGCTACAGAACACCTCTAAGTTAATCCACCTATGACTTCGCTTTTCATTGCAACCCTCCTTTCTATACTTTTGGCTTTAATTTTTCCTTTTATCTCTCTCAAGGTAAGCAAGAGCATGGATTCCTCTGCACACAGCTATTCTACATGGTGCTTGAGATTATTAAATCTGTCATTAAGAGAAAGAATGGCAATTAAGCATCCAAGGGTCCATAGCTCAGTGGTAGAGCAATCCACAAGACTATTTAGCTTCTTATGGTGACTATTGAATTATATGCTTGTGGGGGCTATGTATGAGTATTCAGATCTCAAGAAAGAAAAGTCAGCACAGAAACAAGAACATCTCTGCTCTGATTTGCAAAATTCAAAAGATCATCAAAAGTCAAAAATACAAAGTTTACATACAAGTTATTTATTTATTACAAAAACATTGATTACAAAACATGGAACCCATCAAAGCAAATCCACAATCACACCATTCCCAATCCATAATCAAATCTCCATCACAGATTCAACATATGCAATTTTTTCTTCTGTATAATAGGGAAATGTTCATGCCAGTAACCGAAAACACAAAAAAAAAGTCCAATTTGCGGTACAAGACCAAATGAATGCATCGTCCAGTATTTGAAAAAAGAAAAAAAGGGAACTACGAAACTGACCAATGATGATAATGATGAGGATGCACACGATATGGGAACCACCTATCTACTCTTATGAGGATGATGGTGGGTTTTGATCATATTCGGCAAAGCCTATGGGCTGTTTCCTCTTCTTCTTTTTTTTTTTTGTTATCACCATCATCATAGAGCGTTTCTTTTGCTTTCGAGCATTGATCCGTCTTTAAGAGCAGCATGAGCTTCGTTCTCTTGTCCTAGAGCTGAGAGAGCTACAGCTTGAAGATAAGATGCGATATGCCAAGCAGGAGATATCACTTGGGCTTGCATTGCATNGATCATATTCGGCAAAGCCTATGGGCTGTTTCCTCTTCTTCTTTTTTTTTTTTGTTATCACCATCATCATAGAGCGTTTCTTTTGCTTTCGAGCATTGATCCGTCTTTAAGAGCAGCATGAGCTTCGTTCTCTTGTCCTAGAGCTGAGAGAGCTACAGCTTGAAGATAAGATGCGATATGCCAAGCAGGAGATATCACTTGGGCTTGCATTGCATCATTCAATGCCTCTTGGGGCTTATCATTCATCAGGTGACACAGACTTCTCCTTGCATACACAGTTGGAGAAACCATTGTCCCACCCTCAATAAACTGTCAAAAGCAAAAAAAAATTAGCATCAGAAATTGTGATAGAACTGCCTATGATTTGCTCCCTAACTTTTATCTGACAACATCAAAACATTCACCTGAGAATAGCATTCGGCAGCATTTGCAAAGTCTTTGTGTCTGAAAGCAACATCACCCTTTTTCTTGAAGTTCAGCGAGTCTTGCATCTGGTTGGTCCACATCTGGAACGAAAGCTGAACATTTTGCACAAAACAAAAAGGTAATCAGATTACAATAAGAAACAAGGATTACAGTCTTGCCAATGACTTGCAATGTGAGACAGTTACGAAAATGATTAAAAACGAGGTTGGTGTTAAGAAAGTAACCTCTGTGGCTGCTCCCTCATCATCTTTATATCCAAGTTTCTCAACAATCTCATGTATGGCAGTTAGATCAGTTCTTAGGCATGCTTCTCCAAGTGGTGAAAGAGGCGTTGTTGAGGCACTGCTTGGTATTCCCATCAGTTGATGTGAAGGAGTCTTTTACATGATTAAATGCACAAAACATATCAGCCAGACGATACAAGAGCTTGAGAAGGATAATATAGAAGTGGTTGTAGCCTTGTAGGAAAGTACCTCAAGGTCCTTCTGGAGAGGAATCATTGCAGTGACTAGAGATTTAGGGTTAGGCCGTTCTCGAGGCTCATACTGCAAGCATCTAGAAGCTAACCGTACCAGTTCAGTCCCGTCATCACTTGAAAATTGACCCTCCAAACATGAATCGATCAACATCTGAATGTTCCTGTCCCGTATGAGGTCCAGCGCCTACAAATACAGAGAACAAGTGAAGTTTTAGTTAGAAAGATACACTCTTCTTTGAACAGATCTAACAGACATCAGAAATAATTGTGGTAGAGAATGATTGATTTAGTATTCTTAACCAGAAGGCTTACATGGCTAGGAGGAATATGTTTTCCACTAAGAAGATCAAGCAACAGAGTTCCATAACTGTACATCACACTTTCTGGTGTCACGCGACCTTTAGAAACAATCACACAATCAGAAAAAAAAAAACCCGCCATAGTACAAATAAAGCAAGCTAATATATGCAAGTGTTTTAAGTATATATACCTGTTCTGAGATACTCAGGAGGAGTGAAAGCCAGATTGGTACTATAACTCTTACCATCTCTACTGTTTTTCATCAGACCAAAGCAAGAAAGCCTTGGATTCGAGTCCTACACCAAAGTTAATCCCAATAATGATGAATATTACATACACGTATCATCATAAAGGACAGAATATAAAATCTTAACTTACATCATCAAAGAGAACTCTATAAGCATTTAAGTCATGGTAGAGTGCACGCCCTTTGCCGGTACAATATTCCAAAGCTTGAGCAATATGTAAAGCTACTCTTAGTCTCATTGCCCACTTCATCGGTTGTGACTCCCCTGAAACATATCAATAGTTTCCGTCTTACATACTGAGAGAAAACACAAGCTTGATGTATCCANAGCATCTAGAAGCTAACCGTACCAGTTCAGTCCCGTCATCACTTGAAAATTGACCCTCCAAACATGAATCGATCAACATCTGAATGTTCCTGTCCCGTATGAGGTCCAGCGCCTACAAATACAGAGAACAAGTGAAGTTTTAGTTAGAAAGATACACTCTTCTTTGAACAGATCTAACAGACATCAGAAATAATTGTGGTAGAGAATGATTGATTTAGTATTCTTAACCAGAAGGCTTACATGGCTAGGAGGAATATGTTTTCCACTAAGAAGATCAAGCAACAGAGTTCCATAACTGTACATCACACTTTCTGGTGTCACGCGACCTTTAGAAACAATCACACAATCAGAAAAAAAAAAACCCGCCATAGTACAAATAAAGCAAGCTAATATATGCAAGTGTTTTAAGTATATATACCTGTTCTGAGATACTCAGGAGGAGTGAAAGCCAGATTGGTACTATAACTCTTACCATCTCTACTGTTTTTCATCAGACCAAAGCAAGAAAGCCTTGGATTCGAGTCCTACACCAAAGTTAATCCCAATAATGATGAATATTACATACACGTATCATCATAAAGGACAGAATATAAAATCTTAACTTACATCATCAAAGAGAACTCTATAAGCATTTAAGTCATGGTAGAGTGCACGCCCTTTGCCGGTACAATATTCCAAAGCTTGAGCAATATGTAAAGCTACTCTTAGTCTCATTGCCCACTTCATCGGTTGTGACTCCCCTGAAACATATCAATAGTTTCCGTCTTACATACTGAGAGAAAACACAAGCTTGATGTATCCAAGCATAAGAAGGGAGCTAATATCTTACAGTGGAAAAGATGCTTAGCCAAGGTTTCATTAGGCATAAACTCAGCAACAAGAAGTCTCTCTTCACCTTCATAACAACATCCAAGCAGATTCGCCATCCTATAATTCCTTAACTGCCCAACAGCTTTAGCTTCCTCCTATTGAAAAAAAAAAAAGAAACCAAAGATTCAAGAACACGGATTTACATAAAGGTAAGAGCTTTAAGCAACCAAGATCATTCATTACCAGGAACTGACGAGAATCAGGCCAAGCTTTCCTGTTAAACCTCTTGACAGCAATACGTCTTTGGTTATCAAGCTTCCCTTTGTACACAACGTTGGGAGCTTTCTCTCCATGCTCTGACACTATATTCTCTGTAGCAAAGCCTGATGTAGCGTTCCTTAGCGTCTCGATGGAGAACTCACGAAACTGAGGCAAATCATTCCCTTCACCAATCCTATAATCAACACCTGAGAAGAAAAAAAAGCAAATCCACGAGTTCAAAACAACAAAAGGGAGGATAAATAGATCAAAGCTACAAGTGTTACCTAAGGCTGTGAGTCCACGATTGGATTCAGGTGGCTCTGAAAGGCAACAGAATGAACATAGCTTGGAAATTTCACAACCCATTTCAGTGTTTCAGTCAAACCAGATCAAAACCGCGTTGAATTTATTCAAAGCTCAGGCAAAAAAAAAAAAACAGAACCCAATTGCGATGTTCTTGAACTTACAAAACGATACCAAAAGGGTCAAGATCGGTGAAAACTGAAGTAAAGCAGAGAAGAAGAAGAAGAAGAAGAAGAAGAATAAATGCGAAAAGGTTGAAATGAGGAATCGAGAGCCGCTCGTGTGGGTGTTTAGCTCGAGAGAGAAAGCTCAAGAACCTAAACTTTCTATCCTTTTTGTGGGAAGACAAAAGCAGACAACTTTGCCAGAAAGTTTTAACAATTAGTATAACTTTTTATTTTTCTTTTGTGTGTTTTGGGGCTAATAAGTGTAAGAGAGAAACAGCAAAGCAAGCAGGCCTCTCTCCTCACCAAGTCAACTCACCAATGGGTCCGAATAAAACATAAGAACCAACTCATTTTTGCTATCATACACGACTAACAACCATTTATTTTGTTTCAGTTTCTTTCCTTTGTACGTATTTATTTTTCTGTTATCAAAAAAAAATATATAATTTATTTCTAGCTCATATATTTCGACATATATGAATTATACATAATGTATGTGTTCACAACAAAAAATATCGCACTGACAAGAATAATGTTGGTGACCTTGACATTAGTAACCAACCAAAAACTAAAAGTTTGGTCAACTAGACAATTATTTTCGAGTTTGAAAGATTATTTGAAAAATTTATACTAAATTAATAAATATATGTACTATTTTATAAAAACATCTAAAACTTTGGAATTTTCATATTTTTCAATAAATTTTGCTATAATTAAAAGTTAATAATTAAAACTAATTTATTATCATGATTTTATAAATTATTAAGATTTTTAAAAAATGTTACATATTTTATTAATTAATGTAAACAGTTAAATAAGTAATTAATAAAATGATTTTATTATAACTTTTGTATAATATATTTTTTAGTAATTCTTTTTTAATAGAGTAGATGAAGTTTTTTATAGCATTAATATTTGCACACACGTTTCTCCTTTGTCGAATATATATTGCTAACAGTTTAACCTTTTCTCCTAAAAAGGTATGAAATATGAATTTTTTTCAAAAAAAAGAGGTATGAAATATGAATTATGATAAATTTGAGGTTTATCAAAATAATTGCCACCGACATAACGCTTCGATATTTTTTTGAACAGTATGAACGCCTTTTAACCGACCATCACATGTTTACCTGCGAGACTGCGAGCAATGTCGATATTTTTTTACTGTTTTTATTTGTTTCTTCTTACCTTGAAAACACACAACTTTTCCTTATTTTCTTGAAACTTTTGTTGCTTCTATCCTTAAATAAAATATAAAGGTTCATTTAAAAAAATTAGAACAAGATCTCGTATGTAAAAAGACCTCTGAATTTGTAACTTGTAACTTTAGCTTATTGTCGGAAAACTAATTTAGCTTAATCATCGAGTTTGGGCCTTACAAGCCGCCAACGTTCAGGGCCCAGAAAAAAAAAGTCATTATAGCGAGTAAAATGAAACTACACGTAGTACAAGCTTATTTCAATATAAACGTCATGCAGTCATTCGCAACAAAACCGACACAAAGTTCTCTTCCCATAAACACGAACTGAGAAGCGTCTGGCTTCCTTCTCCTCCGTTTCCGTAATATCCGTTACAAGGAAAACCCAATTATGGAAATTAAACAAGTGAGCTTTATAAAGAAACGACTTTTATTAAAATTCCCAAAATCTTCACAAACCAAATCCGTCAGAAAGATTCCTTGCACTTCCTCTCCTCTACTAGTTTCACGAGCTCTCTCTCTCTCTCAAGGTAAATCGCTAAAACCCTAGAATTGGATTCACGCCCACTGTTCTTGGATAATTGCTCTAGGGTTTGTGATCAATTGACTTTGTTCGTAGGTTATGATAGTGGATGTGTTTGGTAATGGGAAAAGGTAGAGCTAAGGCAGTAGAGAAAAGGGTTTTAGATCAGAAACTCAGAGGATCTCTCAATGTCCCGTCTGGACCTGTTTATTACCCGACCGAAGATGAATTCAAAGACCCGTTAGATTATATACACAAGATCAAGCCTGAGGCAGAGGCTTATGGGATCTGCAAGATCGTTCCACCTAGTAGCTGGAAACCGCCTTTCGGTTTGGATTTGGAGTCTGTCAAGTTTCCGACAAAGACGCAAGAGATTCACCGGTTGCAGTTCCGTCCTGCTTCTTGCAACTCTAAGACGTTTCAGCTGGAGTACAGTAGGTTTGTGGAGGAGCATTTAGGTAAGAAGCTGAAGAAGAGAGTTGTCTTTGAAGGGGATGATTTGGATCTCTGTAAGCTGTTTAACGCGGTGAAGAGGTTTGGGGGTTATGATAAGGTTGTCAAGGGGAAAAAATGGGGTGAGGTTTATCAGTTCATGAGCTCTGGTGAAAAGATCTCCAAGTGCGCTAAGCATGTTCTGTGTCAGTTGTATAAAGAGCATTTGCATGATTTTGAGAAATATCACAGTCTGATGAATGCAGATCCGGCAAAGGGTTGCAAAAGGAATCGACGTTGTTCTGAGTTCTCCAGCTCAAAGAGAAGGAAAATAAAAGCTGACGTAAAAAATCCAAAGGTGGAAAACGAGGGAGAGTTTGATCAAGCGTGTGAGCAGTGCAAAAGTGACACACATGGTGAAGTGATGCTCTTGTGCGATAGTTGTAATAAAGGTTGGCATATATACTGTCTCTCGCCGCCATTGAACCATATCCCACCTGGGAACTGGTATTGCCTTGATTGCTTGAACACTGATGAAGACACTTTTGGCTTTGTGCCCGGTAAATGCTTGCTACTTGAAGACTTTAAGCGCATTGCTGATCGCGCCAAAAGGAAGTGGTTTGGTGCAGGGCCGGTGTCTAGGACGCAGATCGAGAAGAAGTTTTGGGAAATAGTAGAAGGGTCAGGTGGTGAGGTTGAAGTTATGTATGGTAATGACTTGGATACTTCTGTTTATGGGAGTGGTTTTCCTAGAATAGGCGACAAAAGACCAGAATCAGTTGAGGCAAATGTTTGGGAGGAATATTGCCGCAGCCCTTGGAATCTCAATAACATGCCTAAGTTGAAAGGATCTATGCTTCAGGCCATTCGGCATAACATCAATGGTGTTACAGTGCCTTGGCTGTATCTTGGAATGCTCTTCTCTTCTTTTTGTTGGCATTTTGAAGACCATTGTTTTTACTCTGTGAATTATCATCACTGGTATGTGCCTGTACTGTTTTTTTTTCATCTTCTTCCTTTTTTTTCTACTGTAATTCGTCGTGATTCTGATGCATATAGAGTATTTAGTTATTTCTGAGTTCGTGGAAGTCGCAAATACACCTTGCTCTATACCTTATTTTGTCATAAAGAAGACATTTCACTCATGATAAGAGTCTCTTAATTGTTTTCTTTTTGATTCTACGTTTCAGGGGAGAGGCAAAATGTTGGTATGGTGTTCCAGGCAGTGCGGCTAGTGCTTTTGAAAAGGTTTGTTTTATTTGTGTGCTCCAAATGATAATAATCTCTGGCTAGTTATTCATAGCCCAGTATAAATTCCTTTTCCTTCTTTGGAATATATTTCTTCTGGCATACTACAATATTTGCTTACTTTCAGAAAGAAAAGTTAAGGTACTTGTGCTGCGTGATTCTTCTGTAGGTCATGCGAAAAACCCTACCTGATCTCTTTGATGCTCAGCCAGATTTGCTCTTTCAACTGGTTACTATGTTGAGTCCGACTGTCTTACAAGAAAACAAAGTCCCAGTCTACACAGTATTACAGGTTTGATATACAAGTATATAGTTCATTTGCTTGATAGCATTTCTAGTTCAAGTTTGGGAGATATTTGTGATTAATAATAACTTTCCTTCTAAAATTATTCCAACATAATTTATGTACTTGTTCTCACTGCTAGGAGCCTGGAAACTTTGTGATCACGTTTCCAAAATCCTTCCATGCTGGATTCAATTTCGGTACGCTAACTTTAAATCTAAGTTAAAATAGTCACGTGACTACTTGCGTGTTAAAGTGTTCCCATCAATTGCATTAGGGAGTTTGGTTGCCAATGTCATTATGCACATTAAGATGAACTGCCATGTGCTGTCCTATCAGGTTTAAACTGTGCAGAGGCCGTCAACTTTGCCACTGCCGATTGGCTACCTTATGGTGGTTCTGGGGCGGAGCTGTATCGACTGTACCGTAAACCTGCAGTCATATCTCATGAAGAGCTTCTCTGTGTGGTAGCTAAGGTAAAGAGACAATATGAGTTTGTTGTTTTTGGTTGATTAATGGTCTATATCTTTTACTTTTACGAAAGATGATTTCGTTCTAGAATTACTAAATGTTGCTACCCTTGATCAAATGGGATAGTGGCTACTGAAGATAACAATATTTTGTACGCGAGCTTCAAGCAATAAATGTGGATGTTTGTGCAGCCTCCGTGATTGTTTTAATTGTATTTACATATAGGCAAACTGCTGCGATGGCAAAGGGTCAATACATTTGAAGAAAGAATTGCTCAGAATATATAGCAAGGAAAAAACTTGGAGAGAGCAGCTCTGGAAAAGTGGTATTTTGAGATCTTCTCCTATGTTTCTGCCTGAATGCCCTGATTCTGTGGGCATCGAAGAGGTTTTTTCTTTATGCAATCAGATACTGTTGGTTTTGATGTTAAGCTTGCCCACTCGTTCATGCTAGCTTTCATAAGACAATACTCTGATGTGTGGACATTTTATAACGGTATTTGTAGGATACAACATGTATCATCTGCCAGCAGTTTCTCCATCTTTCTGCTATCGTCTGCAACTGCAGGCCATCCGTTTTTGCATGCTTGGAGGTAAATATTTATATCTAACTTTGTAGAGAGGGATCAACTTGGCTAGCCTTTTTTATAGATAGAACTGTTGAGGGTTTTAAAGGTGCGTTACAGTTGGCAGATTTATCTCAAGATTCTTTTTTCTCAGTTTTATGCAAGTTTTTATAATTTTGAATTCAGCACTGGAAGCACCTTTGTGAATGTGAACCTACAAAACTGCGCCTGGTATATCGTTATACCCTTGCCGAGTTGCATGGAATGGTTCAAGAAGTTGAAAAGTCTGGTGACTGCAAAACTCAAGAAACCAAAAGTTCACAACGGCCAAGTTCAGGCACCAAACGATCAGCTGCTTCTAACAAAAAGGTAATTTTATACTTACTTCCAAATAACAATACAAATTTTTTTTCTCCTTATTGGAATTTATATGAGCGGAAGCATGGCCATTCTTCATCCTTGCCCCGTAGATATAAGGATTGATAAAATCTAGTATTAGATAACTAGGAATCTTCGCTTTGTATGTCTATACAGGTCTCAACCTAGACCTTTGTGGTTGCTTTGGCCTTGAATCTTATTACAGTTTATTAATTATTGCTGTCTTTTCTTTTACTAGCAGGAGGGGATGCAAGTTTGCCAGGCACGACCAGCTGAAGATTGGCTTCGTCGAGCATCAACGGTTCTCCTCGATGTCTTTTCCAGTGTTGAATATGCCACTCTTTTGAAGGAAGCAGAACAGTTTCTTTGGGGTGGATCAGAAATGGACCGCGTGAGTTTTGAGTATCTGTTGAAAAGCTTTTGTATATATCATCTCTTTGTGGTAGATTCTGGAAAAAAAAACCTTTTCTATATATGTCACACAGGTACGGGATGTTGCAAAAAGTTTGATCAAAGCAAAGATATGGGCTGAAGCTGTTGACGACTGTCTTTCAAAAGTCGAAGGCAAAGCCAACAATGATCCAGAGAAAGTTCACTTGGAGTTCATCGATGAGTTGCTGAGAGTTGACCCCGTTCCTTGCTTTCAGTCTGGTCATCTTAAATTAAAGGTTAGCTTATGTACCTGAAATGTCCCCATGATATTGTTAACGCTGTTTACCATTATGTTATCAATTTCTTAGCGGTTTTCCATTTTTGTGTAGGACTATGCTGAAGAGGCTAGGAAGTTGTCTGAGAAAATCGATTGTTCTCTGTCAAGTAGCCCAACGGTATGCCACTACAAAGCTTCCCCACATAGTTTATAAGAAAAATGCCTTTTTGGCTTTTTGTTACATGATAATTCAATCTGACTAAATCAAGTTATGGTTTCTGATTAGTGTTACCTGTTTTTTTCTTGTAGATCACCCAGCTGGAGCTATTGCACTCCGAAGTCACCAGTTCACCAATATCCCTAAGAAAACACAAGATCTTGTCAAAGAAAATATCTTCCGCAAAGGTAAACCATGGTTCAGACAGACATCCAGTCATTTTTTCCTCTAGCTCGAAATTTCTGGGGTGTGAATTAAAAGGAGTATATGAATACTGCATATATTGGTTTAAATATGATTCCACATCGAATAAAAATGAGATGTATTGTACTAAGCCGAATATTTCTCAATGCCTGCATATCCACGAAAGTCTTTCACTGACGCTATATTGAATCTAGTATTTTTCAAAGTTTACGAGCATGATCCTAGTCTAGTGGTTTCGATTTACCAGGTTCGCTTTCACTTCTTTCCCTTTCTTGAATTTGATAATTTATTTTCTTCATGGGTCGGCAGATGTTAGCTAAAAGGGCGAGACGCTATCTCGCCGCTTCAAAGGCTCCTGGAATTGAATTGGATGAACTTTTCAAGCTAAAGTCAGAGGTGACTATTTTATCACTATTCTGAAAATGATAACTCTGTCACTTGTTCATGTGTTCTAATCGTTCTTTTCCCTTAATAGATATTGGAGCTTCAGGTGACACTTACAGAAACGGAAGGGATCCTGGATTTGCTAAAGAAATCAGAATTAGCCCGTGATAAATGTAGCAAAGTTTTGAGTGGTTCTATATCTCTCAAGGTTGGCTGTACTTTTGTTCTGTATCTTGAAGTGTCATTAAAACAAGTACTCTTGTCGAACCTTTCTGAAGTCATTCGTTTCTTTTCTGCGCAGAATGTGGAAGAGTTGCTTCATGAATTTGATGGGTTTATTAGCATTAACATTCCTGAGCTGAATATCCTGAGGCAGTACCATGTTGAGGCTTTGTCTTGGATTTCACGCTTTAATGATACAATGGTTGATGTTCGTGAAGGTAAAGACCAAGAAAAGCTGATCAGTGACCTGAGTTCTCTTCTCCACGATGGAGCATCCTTAGGCATTCAAGGTCTTACTTTTGTACCTAGACATCTTTTACTGTCTCTTATCTGGTTCCCAATTGTTTTTGCGTTGCAATGCATAATCATAGCTTAACCCTAATCACAGTTTCTGAAATAGTTGAAGGGCTCCCTCTTGTTGAGGTTGAACTGAAGAAGGCATCTTGTCGGGAAAAAGCGCGAACGGTAAATGTTTTCTCTGTTTTTTATTTTTAATTTATATCTCTTATTTGTCCCGAGCAATTATCAAGATATTCTGAATACTATTTGTAATACTTCTTTGCATTATTTCATTTGATATTGGACGTAAAATGCATGGAAATTTGTTTTATATTATGAAATAGCATTAGGTTTCATGTTTCGAGTTCTCTTTCTGTGGTTCATGTCTTTGATGCAGCTTTTTATATTGATGTAGGTTTATGCTGCAAGAACGTCTCTGGATTTCATTGAGCAGCTGCTCTCGGAAGCTGTTGCGTACGTTGTCAACTGATATTTGATTGTAGAATCTGTTATATGCATTCCACTTTTTTTTAGTTTCATGCCAAGACTTTCTATTTCCAGACTACATATCGAGGAGGAGAAGTTATTTGCTGAGATCTCCAGAACTTTGTCAACGGCGAGGTGTTGGGAGGAAAGAGCAAGCAGTATCCTTGCTAGTGAAACTCAGATGTACGACCTTAAAGAGCTCGTAAGGTATGTTTTCTTAACCCAGCGCATGCTTAGTATTTCTTAAGTCCTTTGTTCATCAATAATATGTTGTTCGTAGGATGTCTGTCAACATCGATGCTGTTTTGCCCTCTCTGAAGGGCATAGAGAACACAATTTCTTTGGCTGAAACTTGGCTTCAGAACTCTGAGCCTTTTCTATCTGCCGCTTCCTCTATGTCGTCATCTCCGTGTTCTCTGCTTGAACTTCCTTCATTAAAGGTTTGTCTGCCTCCTGTGCCTATTCTAGTTTCTGTTTTTCTGTAACATGTGACCATGGAGTATTCAATGCTTTAATATTTGCAGGACCTGGTTGCTCAGTCTAAATCGCTTAGTGTTCAACTTCAAGAGCCAATGATTCTTGAAACATTGCTGCTTAATTGTGAGAGGTGGCAGTGTGATAATCATCAGCTCTTGCAAGACACTGAAGATTTGCTGGCCACTGCGAAAACAGATGATGGCAAGCATAGCACGATTCTTCCGGAGATTATGGATTTAATAACCAGAGTGGCCTCCGCTAGAACATCTGGTCTGTCCCTTGGTCTTAATTTGGAAGAACTTCCCAAACTTCAAACGGCAAGTTTAAAACTAGGATGGTGTTATGAGACCATCTTGTTAGGCTCTAGTTCACCTTCCCCTGAGGTACAAATAGAGCATTGAATTTTAATTGGTTTGACACTTGTGTTCAAGATGGAATTGTGGTTACATACCCATTAACTTCGTCTTAAAATGGCAGCTACAAGAAGATCTAGGAAAGCCCTCGTTACAGAAAATTCAGCAGCACTTAGAAGAGGTATGTTCTGATAATATAACCTCCTACGCATGATGAGATACCTTCTTTCAACAAATAGCTTGACACCAAAATGATCTGGTTGATGAGTTTGGGTTATTTGCTTCTTGGCAGGGACAAACACTGAAAATATTACCTGAAGAGTATCACTTAGGGAAGAGACTTGTGGAGCTAAAAGACACTGGACAAGAGTGGGCAAAACGAGCTAGAAAAGTACATGACCAACACACGGTTTCTCAGTAAATTGCTTGCTACCGCTTTGGAATGCTTAACGAGAGCTATTGGTTTTGTCTCCAGGTGGTGACAGACTCTGGTGCTCTTGCCTTGGAAGGAGTATTCGAGCTTATCTCGGAGGGTGAAAATTTGCCTGTCATTGCAGAGGAAGAACTTCAGGTTAGCAAGAAATGAATGTTAATAAGCACAACACAACCTTTACTGTTATCTAAAACTATTTGTATTATGGTTGATTTGATGCAGTCATTACGAGCTCGAAGTATGCTACACTGTGTTTGCCTAAAGCCATACAACTCAAGATCCATGGTTTGTTGTGGTCAATGTGGCGAATGGTATCACACCTATTGTGTTAAACTTCATTGGCGGCCTGAGGCCTATGTCTGCTCCGCTTGCTGTCCAGTGGCAGAATCCTCTCCACAGATTGATCCCCTTAGGTTTGTTTCTTTGCTATCCAAACACATTGCCACAAACTTTTTAAGTTCACCTATGATGTATGTGTTAAGAAGAGCACACTCTTTTGAAGCCTCTATAAATCACCATCAGAAGCCGAAGTCTTCCCATTTCTCTGAATCCATTTGTTTTGATTGATGTTTTAACAGATCAATGGAGCCAAAGACACCGTCACTGAACCATAGACGGGCAAGGAGGGCAGTAGCGACTGATGCAGCGGTTGGTGATTTGCAGTGGAAAAGCCGAAAACGCATCCAAAGGGTAGCTAAACGGAGTCCTCAGGTTCATATCCTTCCCTGGTTTTTCTCTCAAGAACCAAAATAAACTCTGACATATATATAAATTTAATTTATTCATTCAATTTTAGATAGGTTTTCTCTGGTCATTCTTTTTTTGTAATGTTTCCATTGGAATGGAGAACATAATGATCAAATCTAATGTACGCACCAGTCGAACCAATTATACAACAAATTAAGGTTTTGAATAAACTGTTATTTTTGTTTTGGTAAAAATCTTGTTAGTTGTTGTTGTCAGTCTGAACTTTTATATCCTGTAAACTCTTTTGTTGTTGTGACTCAAGATTTTTGTCACCAGTTAGTTAACCATTAATTGTTGTGAATATCGTTGGAATACTGAAAGAAATCTTGAAAGAAAATATATACCAATTTCAATATATCATGGATTTGGTTGATATTTGTTGCACATTTCAAACTTTAAAAAAACTCAAGCAACACCTATACCAGCAGCTATATCTCTTAGAAATTTGAAACTACTGGGCCACCACAACTTGTGAAGAGAATCATCTCTCTTATCCCCACAAAATACATCAGAAGGAAAATATAAAAGCAACAGTTGAGATCACTTTCCTTGCAAGAAAGAGACTCACTTTTGACGACATCATGTTTCACAAACCCACGATTATAATCCATCATCTCTCTCTCTATGTATATATGTATACATGTCTAATGTGTATGTATGTTGTGAAGCATTATTAACTACGGCAATTTCATAGAAATAGAGCCTTGTTGTACCTTTGGCAGACACCGTCCTCAAAATGAAAGCCTCCTTTAACACTCTTCTTCCATTTTAGTAAATCTACATTTATTGTGATTGACACTTCTATAATTTTTTTTTGGAGGACTTTCTTCTGTAGACTATATTTTTGTTCTCTTGAACTACCAAAAAATTTATATGGACGAATTTGAGTATATTTATAGCCATTTATGTGAAAATATATTAATTTTTTTTTGCGGAGTTCAGTAGTGGTCGCCTCAAGTATATTTATCCGATCTTTTCATCAAAATCGCTAGTTTATAAAAAGGACAAGTCACATTAATTTAGGTGAAAGTTACGCAAAAAGGGTGAAAAGTGAAAGTCCAGTTTATTTTATTTCATTGTCAAAAAGTCAAATTAAATAGGTGACGAAGCTGTGTAATTTGATATTGAGACCATCTCAAAACCACCTCTATAATAAAAAATTTTAAAATAGAAAAAAAAATAGAAATGGTGTTTTTGTTCCAACGTGTTCCTCTATAATAGAAAAATACTATATTTGCCTCCATAAATAGAGAAATGCTATTTTTTTTCTATATTTAGGAGAAAAAATAGCATTCATCTATTTATAGAGGTAAATATAGCATTCCTCTATTATACAGGAACACATTGGAGCAAAAACACAATCTCTATTTTTTTCTTTATTTTAGAGATCTCTGTTATAGAGGTGGGTTGAAGATTCTCTTAGCCATAACTGGCTGTAGGGATTGTTGACAAAACAAGTTAGTGTAAAGATTAAGGACCGAGTATTAATACTATATATATAGCAAAACAAAATCTAAAAAGACTATATATATAGTACACAATGTTGAGTTAAAAAAAATATTATATATATATAGTAAGATGTGTTTCGAAAGATTTAATAAAATTTTGAGTTATGAAAAAAATAGTAAAAAATGCTGACAAATTGGATTGCATTGGTCGGATTCTTTAGCCACAGGATATTAATTGCATCATACAAACTTTCAAATTAGGTGGAACTCAATACATTATTACACATACATAAATATTTTCTCGAATAAAAATTGAAAGATATAAAAAGAAAGGGCCAAAAAGAAATTTAAATTAAAAAGAAGAATATAACAATTGAAAATAAATAAAGTTAGGAAAGGAGGCTCATTGTCCGAAGCAAAGAAAGAAATAGCTAAGTGATTCAGACATGTGAGAGAGAAAGAGAGATATCCTCTCTCTTCTTGGCTCTTTTCAAGTAGGTCCCGTTCTCTCTCCTCTCTTTTGTCAACAATACATCTCTTATTTTGTCTTTTTTTTTTTACCGTCAAAAATTAATTTTATAATTCAACAACTGATACAAGACCAACGAACACATGATTAATTCGTGGTTAGCTAAGCCGACGGATAAAGAAATATCCTCGGAAACGAGATCCCACGCAGGGGAAGCAAATGCCCAAACGAAACCAACATTAAAGGGCGAGTACAAACTACATACTTAAGCTAAGCAACTAGATTTCAAGCTAGCGGTAATAGTCTCCGACAAACAGGTATGGCATGCATCAAGAGAACCTATGAGACTGTTTAGCGGGAATGCCTTCGGCCAAACCACCGCAAAACCACTTTCTCCTAGAACAACGAAGACACTCCTCAAGAACCAAGCAACACGAACTCCATATACCGGCAAGCGAGAACCTCCTTCGATTCAATCACCAACTCCCGGAAACGGCTTAGTCGAACGCGACTTTTGAACGCCTAGGTATGAAGCTACACAAAAAATCTCCATGAGATCTGAACAAACAACTAGGAGCCAAGCCCACCAATCCATAAACAACACACACAGGCCACGAACGGCAGAAGGACGGATTAGACGGGATCCATAGCAAACTCTAACAACACAGCTGAAACCTGTAAAGGAGAAGACGTAACCGAAAGCAAGAGGGATATGCAAAATCAACAAAACTACACAGATCTAGACATAGATTCTTAAACAAAAGGCTTTGTAGCTAGACCACACCATTAATCATAAGATCCGGAGCTTTTATCTAAGAAATCTACACAGATCTGAGAGTATATGTCGATTTGGAAGAAGCACATCTCCTAACAAAACGAACCCTAAGTCGCACACCGAACTGGCACAGAAAGAACTTGAAAGAAAATGAAGGTTTAGGACCGGCGCCGGTGCTAAACAAGCCACCACGCGCCGGTCGACCGAGTTGACTCAGAAGGAAAAACGAGGGGAAGGGGAGACGATGACATCTCTTATTTTGTCATCTGTCACGTTAAATTGAAAACATGAAAGTTTTTACAAAAATTAGCAAGGAATACATTTTTCCCGAGCCATAGACAGGTAAGAATCACAATTCTTCCGGAACTTGACGAAACCAAAATGATATAAAAAACGAAAGGATAGAACTAGATAGAACACTAAAACTTAAACCTAGAATCTTATAGAGAGAATTGAAATAGATGTCCTAATATTAGCGACCATTAGAGAAGAAGAGTGCACCGATTTTTAAAATACGGATAGAAACAAGTCAAGAAATCATGTTTGTGGACTCGAAGAAACTCTCTATCCAAAGAACTAATTTGGCAGCAACCTCAAAACTTGCATTAAGCCGATACTTCCATCGACTCCAACCATATCGTAACACAATTAAAAACATTTGGATCTTTATATGAGAACAGGAGAAGACACTCTTGTCACGAACCAAACCAAAGACCATACACATTAATTGAAAAAGACTCAAAGGCTTAAGCATAAACCATAACCATTCATTCATACCCGACCAACCGAGGAGATAGAAAGGGAGAATGGAGTTGAAACCGTAAGAGCTCTGAAATCTCAAGACGCCAATAACCAAAACTATTCGCGACACCCTAACCACATATTTGAACCAGAAATTACTTCATTCGCGAACCAGATCAAAAGTATGAACCAAGAGTGGGCACACCTTCGAACCAAAACTCATCACAGGTCAACCCAACCATAACTCTAAACAAGAACAGAACCGCAAAGCACTAATCACTTATAAGGACCACAAACAAGAAACACTTCAGGCAAGCAGAAACCATAGCTCTTCAACGGTGCCGGTCTCAAACCCAAGACATAAGCCACCGCAAAAACAACTACAGAACCTAAGCCTTCTATTTCACCATATTAAGCGTGATTCACTAGTGTTGTAACCTTTCTTATTACAAATATTTAAGAATATTGCCATCGATTTGTTTTATAAAAAAAGAAATATTTTCAGAAATATCGACTTTATATTTTGCATATATATTAACTTTATGCTCATGATTTTTGTTAAAACAGACGGTTCAATTTATACCCATCCTACTGATTTTATTATATTTTCCGTTTGACCTACACTAATAATATATTAATAATACATTTGAATCATACAATTAAATATGAAAGAAATGTCAATTTAAATTTGACTGATATAGTATATTAATATATAGATCCAATCATTTTAGTACAGTTACATAATTGATCCAACACAAATCCAGTAAATAAATATATATAACGCAATATACTAACGAAATATATAATCTGAACAATAAATTAAAGTAGCATAAGTGAAACCATTAAATTGTTATGTTATGAATGTTTATATATATTAAAATAGACTATTCATGGCTCAAGTTCTAATATATAATCAAGTTTCAAACTATAAGTTAGTTTGGAGAAAAATAAAATTATAATTTTTAGTTCAGAGAAAAATACATTTGCAATATTTAATTTGAGAAACTTTAGAACGAGATCGTAGCACGTTACCCTTTATAAATTTTATACGATAAATTTTCTATAATAGGTCATCATGTAATATAAGATGAATATTCAAAAAAAATATTCACAATAATACAATATAAATAACAACTATCCAGATCCATTAATATCTTATTAATCGACTCGAGCATATTTTATAATTGTATTTCACTATAAATGTGCATGTACTCCCTATGTTCATTACTTTCATCTAAAACAACATAATATAATAATATATAAATACATATATATTTTCATAAGTCTTACCATATAAAATATTAAATGTACAACAAAAATATTGTTATCGGAAATGAGCATATCATTTTTCATGAGAAAAAAAAACTTAAAAAGCATATAATTGATTTATACATGAAAGGCATTAAATATATTATATTTGACTAAACTTCATTTTCAGTCAGAGGTATATGCGAGACATTAGATTTTGTTATAAAAAGGAAAGTTCAAAAGCTTTTGAATAAAATTATTCTTAAACAAGCCAATTTAATATTATTAAAAACCAAGTAGTTTATTTGAATAAAAATAATTAAAAGTGTATATATACAAAAAATAGTGGTCGTCAGCTTCTCCTCTTTTCTTCAGTCTTCTAACTTTCAGAGAAGGCCAAAAATTTCATTGTTTCTCTCTTCACAATATTTATAAAAAAAATAAAAATAAAATTATAAATCTGTTGTTTCTCCCTCTTTTCTCTTCTCTTCTCTTCTCTTCTGTTCTGTCATCTTCCCTTGTCTCCTCTCTGTGATGTACATTTGCGATTGTCATCTCGGAAGCCCTAGATTTCGAAATCAAATCTAGCTTATTCTTTTTCTCCTCTTGTCTTAATCTTTCGTAATTTCGAATCTGCTTTTTCTAAGTGATATCAAGATTTAGCTTTGCTTCTTTCTAGGGTAGTGTGTACTCTCTGTTTTCTTCATAAAGTCTCAATCTCGGTGATTCAAGGTTTTAGATGCATGGACGGGAGAGAAGCAATGGCATTTCCAGGCTCTCACTACTATCTCCCGAGAGGAGCCTTCACGAACCTCTCTCCTTCCCAGGTCGCGAGTGGACTCCACGCGCCGCCGCCGCCGCCGGGAATGAGGCCGATGCCTAACCCTAACGTTCATCACCCTCAGGCTAACAATCCGGGGCCTCATTTCTCCATGGCCGACCACAGACACTCTGATTTCGGACACAGCATTCACATGGGGATGGCTTCGCCTCTCCCGCAGCCGCCGCCTCCGTTGGTTAAGAAGAAACGTGGACGGCCGAGGAAGTATGCTCCTGATGGACAAGTCTCTTTAGGGCTTTCTCCTATGCCTTCTTCTGCTGGTAGTAAGAAAGCTGAGGACTCTTCTTCAGTGACTGATCCTAATGCTCCTAAACGAGCCAGAGGTCGTCCTCCTGGAACTGGAAGGAAGCAACGTTTGGCTAATCTTGGTGAGCTCTCAAGTTTTTACATGTCACATTGTGAAGAACTTGAGCTTAGATCTTATGATTATGTGGAAGCTGTAGATGATTATGTGGTCAAATTAAGTTAGACTATGTTGGCTGCTACTGCTAATTTAATGATCCATCTGTGGTCTAATCTCTATTTGTGTTTAGATTAGTAATTAGTGAGAGATCTTAGGCTAAAACAAATTAGTTTGATTTGATGTAGCTATGTTGTAATTCCTACAAAACCTCGCTTGTTAAGTATTAAGCTGTGAAAGAGTAATTTAACTGATCCATGTGTGTTATAATCTCTGTTTAGATAAGTAATTGGTCATTTCAATGTGATTAGTCAATATAATTTTTTATTAAGAGCAATCTTTTTACCTCTGTTGACTACTTTAGGTGAGTGGATGAACACTTCAGCTGGATTTGCCTTTGCACCTCATGTCATCAGTGTTGGAGCAGGAGAAGTAAGCTCTCAAAAAAAAAAAAAACTCCTTTCAGTCTATTGATTCTGTTTATTGACAATCTGAAAATTTCATAATGATTATTCATCTGCTTCCTTTATATTTTCTCGCAGGATATTGTTTCAAAAGTAATGTCATTTTCACAGCAAAGACCACGAGCTCTTTGTATAATGTCAGGCACTGGAACAGTTTCTTCAGTCACTCTACGTCAACCCGCTACAACAGAGCCTTCTTTGACATATGAGGTTTCAAAATCGTTCATTCTGTTAACTGAATTAAAAAACATTAAAAAAGTAATGGTTTTCTATGTGTGTTTTTTTTTTGGTAGGGACGTTTTGAGATACTAAGTTTAGGGGGATCTTATTTGGTAAATGAAGAAGGTGGATCCAAAAGTCGAACCGGCGGTTTGAGTGTCTCCCTTTCTGGTCCTGAAGGTCATGTTATCGGCGGTGGGATTGGAATGCTTATCGCAGCCAGCCTCGTTCAGGTTCTTGAATTCCTCTTCTTAGTGCTTAAAAGAGTGAATCTAAAATCTGTTTTAATTTTGTAACGTCTCTTGAAAAAAAAAAAAAAAAATACTTGTTATTTTGAAGGTGGTGGCTTGTAGTTTTGTATATGGTGGAGTCCCAAAGTCTAATAATAACAATAACAAGACCATCAAACAAGAAGGTGAACCAAAGGAAGAGCACAACGATAGTGAAATGGAGACAACACCGACTAATAATGCACCAGAAGCAGCAGCACAGGTGGCCCAGCAGACGCCACAGAACTTCTCAGGTCAGGGAATGAGTGGATGGCCCGGTTCAGGGGAAGGTTCAGTTTCAGGGTCAGGCAGATCACTTGACTCTAGCAGAAACCTACTCACTGATATTGACTTGACTCGCGGATGATTCAGAACATTAATATTTATTCCTACCTTCTTAGTTATTTAAGCAGCGGCATGCAGAATGTGAGTGCTGTAAATATCTTTGTTGTTGTAGATTATTTATCAGGGAATGTTAAACTAGAAATCTCAGAGAACTGTGTTCCTTCTAACATTGTTATTGTAGCAAAACCCCTCCCTTGAGGCTATTTAAGGATATTTTTAACTATCTATATCCCATTAAGCTCTCTTTCTGGTCATCGAGAACTTGGTTTCTTAAGCATTACCAAAGTGATCAGAAAAATGATACGTTTTGTAGTATCAAACTTGAAAAAAAGAATCTGAATAAGGAAAATCGAGTTTTCTTGATCAAAAGTTACACGGTTTGAGTTTTTGTTAGGAGTTTCTCTCTCTCCCCATGAAACAATTGATCANTGCACTCCCAAGATTACATCAGCAATCCCGAGCTCTAATGGCAGGAAGCTTGTCTTAATGGTACAAGCTTCGAGCTTCAACTCCACCTCCGAAACTACTCCTTTCCCTTGTACCTTCACTCCCCCTGCCACCAAAACCTCGTACTTCGCAGTATCAGTCGCCTCGAGTCCCAACTTCTTGACCACTCGCTCGGATAAGAAATTGTGGGAAGCTCCACTATCGATGAGCACCACCACTTCTTCTCCGAGAATGGTTCCTCTGAGCTTCATCGTTCTTGGTGAGGTGATTCCAACCACCGAGTTGATGGAAACCTCCGCGACCATTGCTTTGACGCCCTCCTCTTCTTCAATCAACTCGCAGGGATCGTCGAGTAGCTCCTCCTCCTCACCGTTTAAGTGGATCACTAACACCGTGAGCTCGGCTTTAGAACACACGTGGTTAGCATGAAACTTCTCGTCACACTTAAAACACAGCCCCTCCGAATTCCACTTTGCTACTTCTGCCGGCGTCAGCCTCCCGAACGGCGGTTTAAGCCGTCCGTGATTCGCCGGTATTTTGCCCCCATTCCCACGGTTAGCGTTTTGAGAAGCTAATTGGACCTTGGGCCGATTCTGATTTTGATTTTGACTATTGGGCTTAGTCGTAACGGCCTGGTTTCCTTGGTTGGGCCGTGTAGACTTGGGCTCATTAGACTCATCGTCCTCATTCCAATCCTCCACCTTCTGCGCCGCCTTCATCATTTGTTGCAGGTTCCGAGCTTCCAACATTCGTACACCCTTTTTTATTTTGGATTTAAGTCCAATCATGTACGCCATCTCTAACACCGCTTCTGGAAGTTCCGGAGCATGAGATGCAAGACTGATGAAATCACGACGATGTTCTCTCACCGTACCCTCCTGGCGTAAGGTGAGCAACTGTTCTCCCGCCGACACGTCATGCATCGTCGAGTATTGCTCCAATACCCGATGTTTCAGCTGAGCCCACGTACGGATGGGGTTTCTCTGTCGCTCCCACCGGTACCACAACAACGCCTCTCCGGTGAAGCAGATTCGTACTGCTCGGAGCTTTTCCTCCTCCGTGAACTCACCCAACTCAAAATACTCTTCCACCCTCAACACCCATCCTTCGACCTCCTTCCCGTCAAACGTCGGAGCTTCCATCCTCCGAATCAACGCTTGACTCCGAAACACGTGTGGATCATCGTGATAACCCGGTCCAGGACCAGTCATGCTACGACTCATCGATCCTCCATCACGACTCCAATAACCTCCCTCGCGTCCTCCAAAACCTCCATCTCTTCCTCCGTACCCCCCATCTCGTCCCCAGTTTCCTCCGTCGCGTCCCACAAACCCTCCCTCCTTCCTGGAGTTCGGCGTTGGAAACAACATCGGACTGCGGTGCTCCTCAGCCACGCCTGTCTTGCTTCCGCTCGATGGATCAGAGATCGGCTCGTCGGTTTGATGAGCTTTACCCTTTTCCAACGCGCGAAGCTTCTGTTGAGCCGCTTCCTTCTCCTTTTGTTCCACCTCCCATCGGCCAAACATGACGGCGAGCTGTTGCTGCATCGTGACCATCTTCTGCTCGATCGAATCCATCCTAGACATCCCCTCCTCCAAAATCGAGATACGACCCATCTGTTGTTGCATCTGCTCGTCGGTATCTGCTTTCTTTGGTGGCATGATTTTCCCAGATTTAGTTGCTCTGATACCAATTTGATACGTTTTGTAGTATCAAACTTGAAAAAAAGAATCTGAATAAGGAAAATACGAGTTTTCTTGATCAAAAGTTACACGGTTTGAGTTTTTGTTAGGAGTTTCTCTCTCTCTCCATGAAACAATTGATCACACCAAAGATGCCCTACCCTAACAACCTTATTCTCTTCTTATACCCTTTTGCCTCCTCACCTACAATGGACCACGTCACTGACATCCCATGTGCAGTGAGTACAGCTCGGCTTATTCTTCTAGAATTTCTACCCTTAAGTTCCAACACTCTTGGGCCACACGTCTGACTATTCCTCCTCACTTCTGGGCCTTGCCCCTGCGGTGATACTGATACAGTATCGGAGGACGTAAGGCCTCAAACGTATCAAAAAAGTAGTTAGACCAGTCAGTATTTTTGTTTCTTAAGACAACTTGTAGCAGCTGCAAAGTAGTTTTGGTAAAACAGAGGAGATGATTCAAAATTTGATTTTAGAGAGAAGAACCCATGTGGAACCGATTTTAATATTGTTTTGACTTCTTTGTGTTGGTCTGAGTTTGGATTAATGAAACCAAAACATAACAAATTCAAACCAAAGGCAATGAGATTTGCTTTATTACATGAGAAGTTTAAGATCAAAGTACAGTTATCAACAGAGGCGATTCAGTCAGACGTTCAGAAGCTTCTTGATGTCATGCTGCAGAGAATTGAGACATAACATAAGCACAAAGAGAAAAAAACAATTGTTTCTTTAGAGATAGAGATATAGATTGTTTGTTTACCTCGAGTGTAAGAGGAGAAGTGGTTGGGTAATAACGTTCTACAGCTTGACCATTCTTGTCCACAAGAAACTTAGCAAAGTTCCATTGAATCTCATCCCCGAAGATTCCCCATTTGCCTTTCTTTAGAAACTTATAAAGAGGAGAAGCATTCTCTCCATTCACTTCAATCTAAACACACAACGGGGGAAGATCAACATCAAGACATACAACTTGTAATCAATTCGTCCGACCGGTATATACCTTGTTGAATATGGGGAACTCAGATTTGAACTTGGTACAGACAAACTCTGTAATTTGGTCAGTGGTTCCCGGTTCCTCTTCACCAAACTGGTTACAGGGAAATGCTAGAATCTCCAGACCTTGCAACAGAAACAACCATCAAGATAATCATGTGGAAGAAACAAGAGCCTTGAAACCAATTTACCTTTGTCTTTGTACTTGCTGTAAAGCTCATTCAATTCAGTGTAGTTTGAGCTCGTCATCCCACTGAGATCATCAGCGTATAAACAAGACAAGATAAACAAACGTTTAGCATCAGAAGATGTATAAAAAGCTAACCATTTGGAAGCAACATTGACAATTAGAAGAACTTTGTCTTTGTATTGACTGAGTTCTAAGCTGTTTCCATTTGCATCCTGTTCCAAAGCAGAAGATTATTCAGCTAAAAGACTTGCACTTTAAAACTAAAAGAAGGTAACACAAGAACTGAATCAGATATAATAGAGAACAATCTGTGAGACCAACACCAAAAGACAAAGCAGTGTTTCAATCAACGGTCATGATCTAATTGATTTACCTTAAGTTTCAGAGTCTTCTTACAAAACAAAAGAACACTAAGCAAACCTATACAAAACTTAAGTTCATTCCTTTTACACTCTAACAACCCTAAACCAAAGGTCATTTCCTTTTAGCAAAAAACAACCATTTGTTAATTGAAGTTAAGCAATCTTGTCACCTCAATGCTTATATCGTAAACAGATACTGGTTCTTTCGTCGCCATAGAAGTATAATTTGAGAAGCAGGAGAAATGTGAGAGAGAGGGGAAGAGAGGAGTCAGCTGCGAGGACAGGAGAAAAAAAAAAAAGCNATCAAATCACTATGTTATTTTGATAGAAAAAGGTATCAAATAATTAGCTATGTTTTGACCAAAAGATAAATAATTAGATATGTAAGAACACTTATACACACACAGTTAAAAAATATGATTTAAATGTTAACTAATTCATTAACTAAACCAATTGGTTAAGCAAACCAGGTCATTACAGTTTTATAAAAAACATAAAATGCTTCTACTCATTTTTTTTTTCATTGAGAAAGTTTCAGTTCAAAATTTAACTAATTCATTAACTAAATCAATTAGTTAAGCAAATCGGGTTAAGTAAATTTTGTTGGTGTTATATAATCATAAATTTTTGAAAAAATTAAATATTGGTTGTAAATTTAAGGGGATAGTCCATTAAATTACTTAGAGACTAATTGGAAACGAATGTTATAAATAGTTTTAAGTGAATTGAAACATTAAAACAATTTAACCAGTTAAACACCATAACTAAAATTTAATTAATTTTTGATTATTCTGCTCTTCACCTTATATATAATTTTCAATAACAAAAAATTGGATACAAAATTTTTTGAATAGCGTAAGACAAAAAGATTGAATAATTTAAAATTAGGTTATATTTGTCAATAGCTACTTATATGGTTATGATAGATTATAAAATTTATATATTAAAATAAACATACTAAATATATAATCAAAATTTAAATTTAAACAGAAACCCGGGCGTAGCCCGGGTCGACCCTAGTATACTATATAGCGAACTGATTTTGCCACGTATTCTTTTCCCGCTCAATTTCACGAAACAAATATGACATGACTACTGAAATTGATGACATGACTTTCAGAAATATATGACATGGATAATTTCATTTAATGCTGATTTATATTTTTGGAAAAATTATTAGAATATGGTAATAATTCATATATTACATTTAATATTGATATTTCTTTTTGGTAAACTTTTTTTAAAAATATGGTAATAGCTCATACATCATCTATAAAACAAATATATTCATATATAACATTTCAAATTTCGAAATATTATTATTTTTTTATAATTATACAATTTGTATTACTAAAGTTTTCAAAAATTTATAAATTTTTTTTAAAAAATTAAATATCTAATCTTAAGATCATTAGTTTCTTATATATCTACAAATTTTATAAATATTGTTTAGGTTACATTTTTGATAATTATACAATTTTATATCATTTTTATTAGTTTTATACAAATTGATTTAATATATATCAAATTTATATTAAATATTAGTAAAAAAACAGTAGAATCTATAATATTTAATAAAATATATTTTTAAATATAAGTTAAGTTTAAAAAATTCCTTACTGCACATGGTGCAGAAAAACTCCTAGTTTGTAAGGTACGAAAATAATCTCACAAAGTATGTTGCCTCTGATGCGTAAACTAAAGCATCGTCTTCAAATAAAACGGAGGAGTAGAGAAACGAACCTCGGACCATTTCTCAGCATCTGCCATCATAACCCACAAGTCAAATGTTTATAGTAAAGTTCCAAAGGCTAACGTTACTTTCCCTAGGCCATGTAGAGCGTTTTTCTAGAGTCAAACGGCATGCATTCTCACTTTGTTTGTGACATTTCTTTTCAGGTTATCAGCCAGTATTGTAGAAGAAGATGATAAAGCATAATCTTTTGTGCTAAGTATTTATTATGAGGAAAATCCTGAGAACAAATCATGATTTCTTATTATACTAACGTAACAAATCTAACACACCAATCATGTAGTAGATATTTACGGAACCGGTTGTTAGTTCATCAAATCACATAACCAAGTAATCTGTCTGGATTGGTTTGGTTTGGTTTTCTAAACCCGCTCCACTTGAACCTCACGGATCGCCAGACTATCAAGCTTCTTAGGCCGCTTGTAGTTCTTCAACAAGAGAGAGCAACACACAACACTGACAGAAGAAGCAGCCATTGCAGCACCTGCAATCCACGGAGGCAACCTGAACCGGGTAGACGGGAAAAGCACCCCCGCAGCGATAGGTATGCCCATGAGGTTATAACCGAGAGCCCATACGTAGTTGAGACGGATCCTTGAGAACGTTTTCCTCGAAAGATCAATGGCTGTGATCACATCTTCCAAGTTGCTTTTCATCAGGACAATATCAGCTGCTTCTATTGCAATATCGGTTCCTGCACCAATCGCCATTCCTACATCCGCTGCCACTAGAGCAGGTGAGTCATTGACTCCGTCTCCAACCATCGCCACAACATGACCCGCAGCCTGCAAAAATCATTGCTTTTTATCATTTTCAATATTACATTTTAAAGATATTTACTGTTGAGCTACAAACCTGTAGTTCCTTGACTTTCTCTGCTTTCTGCTCCGGTTTAGCTTCTGCGATAACAGAGTCTATACCGACTTCTCTAGCAATCGAATTAGCAGTTCCCCAGTTGTCACCAGTTACCATGATGCTTTTGATATTCATGGATTTTAAAATGGAGATGGCTTCTCGAGCACTCGGTTTTACAGGATCCGAAACAGCCAGAACTCCAGTTAACTCATTGTCTATAGACACTAAAATTCCGGTCTGAGCCATCTCTTCAGCTTCTGCTAGCAACTCCTCAGCATCAGCTGTAATAGTAATTTTATGACCAGACATGAGGTTCTTGTTTCCCACCATAATCTCTCTTCCATTAACGGTTGCTCTCACTCCGTTTCCAGTGATAGACACAAAATCACGGGCTTCAGGCCACGCAGGGTTCTCTTCTTCATCTCTGAATTTTTTGGCATACTCAACAATAGCCTTTGCTAACGGATGCTCACTGTTTACCTGACAGAAGAAGGATAGCGGTCAGTTTTGATGCATGAAATTTGTTTCAAAAACATAACCATAAATATTTTCATGTGTGTTACAAACAGATCACCTCAGTTGCAGCCACAAGTTCATAGAATTCTCGAAGCACCATGTTCTTCAGGAGTTTAGTTTTAACAACCACAGGCTTTCCCATCGTGAGAGTTCCGGTCTTGTCAAAGACAATGCAACTTACCTATGCGATCACTTATAGTGTTAAGTTTCATTTAACAATTGGTACCGAAAACCTTAAGCAAGAGAGCAAGTAATTTTACACTAACCTTGTGTGCTCTTTCTAGAGCTTGACCACCCTTGATCAGCACACCTTGAGATGCACCAACCCCGGTGCCAACCATAACAGCGGTTGGTGTAGCCAGCCCAAGAGCACATGGACAAGCTATGACCATGACAGAGATTCCGAACTGAAGAGCTAGCTCAAAGCTATCCATTGAGGAAGGTATCCATGCTTCAGGGTACCAATGCAGTTTCCCAGCTAAGAACCAAGCAAGCCAAGTTGAGAACGAGAGGAAAATTACCTGCAACATTATAAATGATTTGAGTAGTTTAAGAAGTAGTTGTGACTCTAAAAACTTTCTGTTAATTAAAATGTCAGATTACTCACCAAAGGAACAAAGAACTTGGATATCCGATCAGCCAACTTCTGAACTGGAGCTTTGGCCAGTTGTGCGGACTCAACCAGCCGAACAATCTGTGCAAGAGCACTCTCTGAACCAACTCTTGTAACCTTAACATGCAGAACACCGTTCTCGTTCAAAGTGCCTCCTATCACTGTATCACCCTTTCTCTTCGCCACTGGCCTTGCCTCTCCAGTTATCATACTTTCATTCACATGACTTTGTCCCCAAATAACATAACCATCCGAAGCTACTTTAGCACCAGGAACGATCTTGATCACGTCATTCTTCTGTATCAGCCGACCATCAATCTCTTCTTCACCAGTCACATTCCCTTCCTCGTCCACAGCCAACAATATCGCAGTGTCTGGTGCCAAGTTCATAAGCTTTGCGATCGCTTGAGATGTTTTGCCTTTTGCCATAATCTCCAGATACTTTCCTAGTATGATAAACGAGATGAGCATGGCACTAGTCTCAAAGAAATCAACTCCTTTGAAATCAGGAGATGTTGCAGCTCTCAACACAGTGTATAACGAATAGAAATAAGCTGCATTTGTTCCCAGAGCGATCAGAACATCCATGTTAGCTGATCCTCGGCGTAAAGCCTTGTAAGAGCCAACATAGAATCTCCAGCCGATGATAAACTGTACAGGAGTAGCCAAAAGCCACCTTGTGATCTCTCCAATGGTGAGCATATTGACGACCTTATACATCAGCAGATGTTTAATTCCAGGGATATACATAAAGACCATGGCTGTCAAAAACACTGGTACCGTAAACACCAAACTCCACAGAAACGACTTATAGTACTGCTTGATCTCCTCTTGCTTTTGAGACTCTCTGCCCACCCCTCCCTCGGAGAATACTGTTGCCTTGATGTGACCACTATGACCAAAGACAGTAGACTCTATGACACGAATGAAGTTCCTTGGCCCCGTCACATCGGGTTTGTACAAGACAGATATCTTATCACTTCCATGGCTGATCTCAACGCTCTGAACCCCAGGAAGTGCTTCAAGCGATTTTTCAATCATCATCATTGATTCATCAGTGAACTCGCCATCGATCTTCAAATCAATCTTGCTCACATCCTCGCCTGTGCTTATAAGAACCGCTTCAAATCCAGCATTATCTATTTCTTCCAGTAGTTTATCACAGCTGAGGAGCGTGGGATCATAATGAACTTCAGCTTCTTCAATTGCTAAGGCAACATGAGCTCTCTGTACACCATTAAGTGATTGCAGTACGCTTTCAATGGTTGAAGAACATGAGGTACAAGTCATACCGTTAATTCTTATCCTGCATACTTGTCTGGACCTCTCATTCGCCTCATTTTCTATCAGCGATGCTTCAAATCCAGCGTCTTCAATAGTCTCACGAATTGTCTCCACCTACCAACCAGTAAAATAATATATAATGAAACCTATTATCCTAATTTCACACAGTAAATTAAAAGCATTATCAAGTAGCTTCAGGGAGTGCATCATACAAGAAATATTCAATTCATTGTCAAAAAGAAATACAATTGGGTTCTTGTAAAGCAAAGCGTAATAAGGAGAGTATAAGGGTACTTACAAAAGCATAACTACGTACAGTTCTGAGTAGGAAAATATCATTCGTGACAAGGTCTATTGCTAACATATTCACTCAACGGAGAAGTTGCATAAATGAAAAAGAAGCTTGGCTACGTCTAGAGAATGAAGAGCTCTAGGGAGCAAAGAGGTCTTCAAAAGTGAGGGTTGAAAATGTCTCAAGTAACTTATTTAGATAGAGTTTGATGGCTGTTTCTCATGGAACAAGTTGGAAACCAACTCAATGGGTTTCATCAACAAACAACAATGAAAGCCTAGCACTGTATTAGTAGGCATCATTAAGTAGAATAGTTCGAGGAATTCTACAAATATATACTTTCAGGCAGATAAGAATGACATCATATTGCAGTTCATAAGATTTATGAATGTAGGGAGGATAAACAAGATTGTGAAATTTGGATCAGCTTCCAACTGAGCTGATATCTACACTAGGGAGTTACATGTGAGCAACCTTCAAGCAATTCTTAGATTCTCATTACTACAGCCTGAGAAAGTCAGGATTCGAGAATGGAATCCAATGAACATGATAAGGACTGTGAGCCAAATCAGAGGGTTTGATGTTACAACTGTGAACGAAACAAGATTCTTAATGTGATAAAGGTAAAGAGAGGGCCCCAAAGGAAAAAAAAACCTAAAGTACTTCTTGTTGTTTGGCTATAAAGGGGATTTATATATTATGTTAAAAGATATCACAAGAGAGAGAGAGAGAGAGAGAGAGTTCTAAGTGAGAACTAGTAAGACAGAAAGTTGCAAGTGTAATCTCTCAAGAACACAACGTAACCTCGTGCTCTAGTGGATCCGGGTACGGAAAGTGAACTAGATAAATCTCTAGTGCCATTAAATTCTTTTTTTTTCTTCTAATTTACTTGTTATGTATCTGTTTTTTTCTTCTCAAACCGTTTCTGCAACTCTCTTGAGTGACTGTGACAGAATAAAGTTTGAGCTTTGAGTGGATAAAATCTCTACATCCTTTTTTTTTTTGAACTGAGGCTTTAAATCTCCACATCATGTGATCTTTCTTTTGCAGATAAGAAAAAATATATTAAAGCAATTCATAACAAATATCTTCAACCTGCTTGATGTTGTTAGAGTCTTAGAGATCAACATCCAATGAAAGTGTTTTTAAAAAAAAAAAAAAAAAA